>VMBQ01011112.1:4478-29478 GCA_007657795.1 Dreissena rostriformis | reverse complement strand
ATTTATATTTACCATTACCATTTTTGTATATGCTATTTAATACTTATGATTATAGTAACATACTAAAAAGCATATAATAAACGGAAAATGTGTTGTATTATTTCCGGTGAAAGGGAGTCAATTCATACATTGAAACATAATAATTGTCCATGTTAAGTGATGAGTTTTTTTTATATAATACTTATAATAACCATATTGTTTCTTCAGTGTTGCCCGGTAGGCTCGAGTTTAGCTCATGAATGCTCTCGGCACCGGGGTCTTAGAACATATGTATTACTTCCCCTTACAGCATTACACCGAAAACAAACAAATTACCTTTATACAATAATTACCGGTACCTCTTGTTTCTCTAGCGTTGTCCGGGAGTCTCGCGTTGAGCTCATGCCCGCGCCACCGAGGTCTACCCGCGGGTCTGACACGTGCCGACAACCGGATAGAGGAGAGGGCGCTCTTCTGGTTGGACATGCGCGAGGCAATCAACGGCTATGAACCGGAACAAGAATACATACGTACGTACAGTATTATACAAAACATATTACATACTAAATGCAACCTAAATTTGCACGTTAAGTTATACGTACATACTAAGGCATTCCATCGCAAAACTTTTTAAATTTAAAAGTCAACTTTATATTCATATTTTATTTTATTATTTTTCGTTTCGAATTGACTTTGTAAAAGACTGTTATTGGTGTTCGCTTGGCGTTTCTAGTAAAATATCATGTACGGGCACCATTAACCCTTTGCATGCTGGGAAATTTGTCGTCTGCTAAAATGTCGTCTGCTGAATTTTTTAAATTAGTATTTTCTTAGATTTTATTCAAAGAATACTATCAGAATAGCAAACAGTTTGGATCCTGATGAGACGCCACGTTCTGTGGCGTCTCATCTGGATCCAAACTGTTTGCAAATGCCTTCAAAATTCGGTTCCAGCACTGAAAGAGTTAAAAAGGACGTTGTAGCGTCATACATGGTCATCAACTCATCACTGATACATAACATTTCGTGGAATGGCTCTCGTATACATAACATCATATTACATATAACGTCTGACGGTTAATATGCCTGTGGGATATATGTGGAATTTCGTGAATTAAACATGTATAATAACTGAACAAGTTATTGCATATTGTGCATAAACAATCGTCTAGCGTTTGTATCAATATTTGCACTTTGGACTGGACTCTTGAGAGAAACTCTGCAATCGTGATTGACGTCTTCGTCTATTGCATTAGTTCTACATAATTATGAGTTTGGAAGGTGGGCATGGGGTATTTAACCAACTCGATTCCTCATTTATAAATGTGTATACTATTATCTGGTTTGGTAACGATATGCGATTTTTTCTTATACTTCAGAGAGGATATTTTATTAAAAAATGAGTGGTATGTACATGTATTTGTTCAAGATGGGAATGGATCGGCCGTTTCGATAAATGCAAATGAAAATTGCCATATGGAAAAATGCTAGCACATTCGATAAAAATGTAATCCAAACACCACTACGTTTCATTGTCCATTTCAGTTCGCGTTCAAACTACGTCCAAGACGCACAAGTTCAACGACGCCACGATCAACGTTAACCCCATCAACCGCACGTGCGGCTATGGCCGGTGGATCATCGACGGCCCCAGCCTCCACTCGCCCCAGGGCTGCCCGGATATCGTCACCACCGAGCAGAAACACCCCATGGGACGGGCGCTGTTTAAATGGCAGGCACCGCAATGTGGATGCTTGCATTTTAGGTGAACATCGCGTTTCGTTTTAGCGGCAGTCTTTTAAACCTTTCCAGGAACGCAATTTGAACTCACTTAGAAAATCATATAAAATTTATTACCTTTCTTACGAATTTCAAATTGTCATCGCGTTTCGTTTTAGCGGCAGTCTTTTAAACCTTTCCAGAGACGCAATTTGAACTCACTTAGAAAATCATATTAAATTTATTACCTTTCTTACGAATTTCAAATTGTAAAGGCTTCATTTCCAACCCTTATATACTGCTGAGCAGCAAACAGCATAAAACCTGAACAGACTGCGGGTTACTTGCAGGCTGTTCTGGTTTTATGCTGGTTGCATATAGCCATTTGCTTTTGAGCGGTAAATTGTTAACTCCTAAGAGGTGTAATGCGTGGTCATTGTTACCTATTTTCGAGATATTTAGATATATTTAACGCCGGAGAAAATGCGCACAAAAATAACACAAGTTATTGGTGAATGTGAATATAACGAAATATTTCAAGAAATTTGCATCTTATTAGACATTTGCTGATAGAATATACGAATGTCAACCTTTACCAATAGTTCAATATTCGACTTAAACGGCTTTATTATATTTAAAGCAACGTGCAGCTATATTTCATCTTTCACATGTCGTTTCACTAACATCGACAGGTTCCAAATAATAAAAAATGTACATATATGCCGTCATTTTCTGCAAGCAAATTCATGCATATTTTTAACTGCGCAAGAAATATCAAACATTTATTCATAATTTTATCCGCCAATAAAATAATGACATTTCAAAATATCAAATATGTAGCCAATCTTTTATCGCACCAGTAAAATAATGAAAGTTCAAGTCAGTGAACACCGTATTGCTAAGCCTTACATTGAATAAAGGCTCTATAAACGTTGAGAAAAGCAATTGAACCTCGTTCTGTTAAATCTGGGCTTAATGCACGTGCGTTTGTGTCGTCCCATTTTAGCCTGTGCAGTCTGCACAGGCTAATCTGGGACGACACTTTCCGCCTTAACTGGATTTTCGGTTAGAAGAGACTTCCTGCAAACGAAAAATTCCCAATAGCGGAAAGTGTCGTCCCTGATAAGCCTGTGCGGACTGCACATGCTAATCATGGACGACACTCATCGGTATATGTATACACTTGGACGCAAATGCATTAAGCCCTGTTTTCCGAGAACGATGCTCAATTGAAAATATTAATCCGATGTGGTAACACTTAAAGCAATTTCTTCACAGGGTGAGAGTACACGCAGATTCGTTGTACTACATCGATAATGAAAACTCTTCCATTGGGGCCCTTTCAAAGACCATCTGCGGTAAGATTATTATTAATTTGTCTATTCTTATGTGTTTTTTTTGAAAATAACATTCAATATAGTGTGCATTCATAAAACATACAACATTGCAATTATGTTCTGTAAAAAATGCTGTAAAAAAATTTGACCAGTAACAAAAACATTGATCGCTTCCACTTTCCATTTGTCTAATATGGTTTTGAGGATTTGAGGTAAAGTAATTAGGTTATGAAACCACATGCTTTTAATGACCACTGACATAAAATCCTATAATAAGTCAACTCAATACTTGATTAACTAGTATATCTTATGGACAATTTACCACGTGTTGGCATTTAATTTGACTAATGCTCGCTGTTTCAGCCAAGGCCGTCCCGTCTGCCATGGCAGATAAATCGTCCACCACAGCGAGTCCAGTAACAGAGACATTCGTAAGTCATGGATAACGTATGAAAAATATCATACAAAGCAAATGTAACAAGAAATCAATAAGACCAGAGATCAAATATATATCTATTATATAAATGTAAAAGACGCAATTCAAATCACGGCACAATATTATTCATGTAATAAGTATTATCAAAAATAAACATATATTGATATGTTGTCCTTATTTCAGATGTCTAGAGATGAAGGTCTGCAACTGTTGTGTGAAGTCAACAAAAAGTCCGAGCCAAAGACGGTCGGCACTTCGGGATTGTCGTTTGGCGAACAGGACCACGTGAATCTGCTGCTGCAACACCGCAAACACACAACGGACCTATGTTGTCAACAGGTCAGCAAAATCTCGGTCAGACGTCACGGTTTTCAATCATGAAATTATATGCAGATTTTTAATGGCAGTATTGAATCAAGCAAAATACTTATTTCTCGGAAGACTCTAATTTCACTCGGGTAACGCAGCATTACCTCCCCTAGGCATATGTTGCTCGAAAAGAAGTTATTGCCCTTGCACCACTACAGATATAGTGATAACATATAAACATAGCATACCTGTTCGAGACATTTAAAATGAACCTTGTTACATGTACTTTCGCGACTTGTCAGGTTTTATATTCAAATGCTTAGAGCTTCGGTCTTTACCTTTTATAACCAGAACCTATTCAATTTCACTCTGAAAATGCTTTCTGAATTTTAACAACATAACTTAAGATAAGGAATTTGTGTATAATACCATACGGCCGTGTGCAATGACAACTATTACTTTCAGCACGGGCTATCAAATATAAGGGAGTGCTTTTCTGACGTTCGCCGCAGACGCATTGACCAGTTTTGTGCAACGGGTGAGATGGCGGCCCCGTTAGCAAAGCCTCGACAAAAGTGGGTCTCGCAGAAGAGATCCGAGTGCTGCTTGGAGATAGGTATACCTTACTTTGGACCTTTGTAAATTGGACATGAGCCTCGCTCTGGGAAAACGGGTCTTAATGCATGGGCGTAAAGTGTCGTCCCTGATTAGCCTGTGCAGTCCGCACAGGCTCATCAGGTACGACACTTTTCGCCTAAACTGCATTTGCGCTCAGAAGAGAAATATTTTAAAAGAAAAATACCATACACACGGAAAGTGTCGTCCCTGATAAGCCTGTGCGGACTACACAGGCTAATATGTGATGATTCTTAACGCACATTACCCGAGACTCATATATATACGTTTGTGTTTGTCTACCCAGGCGAGTACCGCTACGAGTGTTTCGACGCGAGCGCCGGTAACCAGGAAATGCTCAAAGATGACCAAGGGCTGCGGCAGGGCGTCTACAGTCTGGACGTGTTCGATCCTGTCAACGACCTTGATGACTTTGAAGGCGCTGCACTGGTATGACTTTGATTTGTCATTTCCTTAAGCGTATTTACGCCTCGGTCTGGTAAAACTGGGTTTAATGCATGTGCGTAAAGTGTCATCCCAGATAAGCATGTGCAGAGCGCACAGGCTTATCAGGGACAACATTTTCCTCTTTTATGGAATTTTATTTTTAAAAGAAGTCTCTTCTAAAAGAAAATCTAGTTTAGGTGGAAATTATCGCCCCTGAGTAGCCTATGCAGACTGCACAGGCTAATCTGGGATGACACTTTACGCACATGCGTTAAGCCCAGTTTTAACAGAACGAGGCTCATCGGCTTGGGTTTCTTGAAGAATAGTGTTGCTTCTTACGTTTTTTGATTTGGTAACACCTTGGCAACAACATACATGATCTGCATGGGCATATTTTTTTTTTTAGCAGTTCATAAATTAATCGTACGTTTTACTGATCATGATATGTATGCATGTTCGTAAAGTTTCGTCCCAGATAAGCCTGTGTAGCACGCACAGGTTAATCAGGGACGACACTTCCCCCTTCACTGGATTTTTGCTAAGAAGAGAACGGACTGCACACGCTTATATGGGACGACATTGTATGCACATGCATTAAGCCCCCTTTTCACAGAGCGAGGCTCATATATATTTGATGGAGTGTCACAATTTATATTTGGTGGCCAGTATATCCAAAAACAGCAATCCGTATGGCATCGGTATGTGTATACATATATGGTGTTACAACGTAAATTTCAAACATGAACTTTTACAGTTGTTGTTGACGGATTGATGATCGATAACTCATTTGTCTCTTTTCAGAAACATCCGAAGAGCAGTCCGTCTAAAGAAGGTGAAAAGGCAACACAAGTTTCAAACACCGGAAGTCAGTTTTTGGAAGACGGACATGCCGGGCGAGACTTAGATAAAGACGAGAGCCCCTTAGACGACAGCGCGCGACCCATTGCTACGGAAGGGTTGGATTCTCGTGACGTAGACGACAGTGATGAGGAGGCTGTTAGTCGGGCAGACGACAAGTTGAAGGGACAGACAAAAGATCGGAATAAAAAAAGTGAGTCAGGTGATTACCGATGCATCCATTCTACATCAAAATATAGAATTATAGAATTTGAATAATGCTAAATGATTGAACACTTTCAATAGATTTTCTTAATGTGACACAGAAATGATTATAAACATATATAACAATCCATCTGAACGTTCTTGTACAAACTCTTTACAGATTAAATAATTTAGATTTTATTGAAAGTGTAATAATATGTTAATGCGCAATGAAAGACTGTATTATTTAACGCACATAGACTGAAAAAATTGTCTGACGTTAAAAAGGCTTGCATGTTTCTGTATGAGTATTGTACCGGTAAGGACCTTGGACGCCGTATCGAATATTTAGGAATAATGAAATTCCAGAAACATTATCAGAAGAGAAATTCCCGTTATGGTCTATTCGAAGTGTTTTTTTACGGTAAGTGACCAATTACCTACCCAATACAGGGGTTAACATGCAAAATTCTTGTATATTAACCGATTCGTTTTCTCCACGCTTATTATTTGTCTAAGGCAAGAACCTCTCTCGTTTGACAGATAAGGGGCGGTGTGCGGCCACGGAGCATTGCTGCTGGAAAGGCATCGACGCGGCGTTCGCTGGGGAGACGCGCAACATCGCCGACTGCTTCGCCGAGGCCGACAGACGGAAACAGGAAGAAGCGCACTGGGACCGCGCCTGTGACCGGAGCTTCGTCATATGCTGTCTCCGCGTTATAGACAAGTAAACAGTGATTTGTCTAGCCAACCTCTGCTCAGAGATTTAAATTTACTGATATAAGAAACTCATCTATAAAGAAAGTAACCGTTTCGTGTTGTGTATACTCGTCTATATGGGGAAATAACTGTTTCTTGCTTAAGATTCTCATCAATAGAGGAAGTAACCGTTTCTTGTTTAGTTTTCACATCGCATGCGCATTTGTCTAAAGACACAGATCAAGATTAATATATTTGTTAAGTTACCAGATAACAAAAGAAGTTCCAAACATGTTAAATGCTGTTCAGACTTACATTCTTACTATGGCCTTATATACAGTACCATAATGTGGTTTTGACGGTTAATGTGCTTTTCAAGTCATACAGTTATCACGTAAATTCATGTGTAGGAAAGCAAATTAAGAGTTATGTCCATCAATGAAACCACTATGCGTGTGTCTACCGTTATCAACTGTTTTAAAGAATTACTCCAAAGTTTGCTTGCTTTCAGATTGACGCCTGGGCAGATGCGTGTATGACCATAGTAATAGCGATGTCGTTCGGTCCATTACTGGTCGTGAAGTGCGGGCAAGCTTCGAGAATTGGAGTTATCTCCCTTGCGATTTTCTTATTTATCTCCCTTGAAGATATGGAAGTTGCGCATCAGTTCTACTCACTGCTACATTGCTACGCGTGTTGGAACAATGGGAATGTTTCATCTTGGATTGTTTGAAATGAAAAAGTTTTCTTACTTACATGGTAACATAATCACACCTGCGATAGTTGTTGTGCATAATAGCAAGTCTTAGCGATATCGTAAGGTTCAACGTCAAGTATTGTTCGTTTGTTCGTCCACTATATAATAATATGTACTGTAATTTACAAATGTAGATAATTTTTGTATGTTATTAAACAATCTTTTTAATTGGGAATTGTTAAAAAATGTTCACACAAATGTTTAGCTGACCACCTTTACTACTAACTTAGTGGAAACGAACAATTATTTGGCCTTAAGTGTTCTATGCAGTTGATTGCAAAGCAGGATCTAAGATTATTTGATAAATGAAATGTGTTCACATTAGTAGAACATTGATTAATAATTTAAAACAAGATGCAAAGTACAAACCCGTCCAGGATGAAACCAGAGTACCGGTAGATGTACTGAACTATAACCGACATTTCATACATTTATTGTTGCAATATCCTCAGAATTTGTTTGCCATAAATAAGTAAAGTGAGATTACAGAATGTATTTGTTTTCATAATTTTTAGTAGTTACTAGACATCTAGATTGAAATCTTTGAGTTCATACAGATACAAATGTATAACTTTTTGTCATTTAAGTACAATATATTCTTAAATGTGTATAACTACAACTTTGATAATGTTCTTGTCTTTTTATACCATGATAATACTCAGACTAGAGAGGGATAAATCCACTTCTGTTATAAAAAGCTGCTGTAGGGAGATAATATTGTAGTTAAAATACTCTTTTCGAAATAATACTCTTATTTTTTAACCCTTTTAGCGCTGGAACCGGATTTTAAAGGTCTTTGCAAACAGTTTGGATCTTGATGAGACGCCACAGAACGTGGCGTCTCATCAGGATCCAAACTGTTTGCTATTCTGATAGTATTCTTCGAAAAAAATCTAAGAAAATGCTAATTTTAGAAATTCAGCAGACGACATTTTAGCAGACGACAAATTTTCCAGCATGCAAAGGGTTAAATCAGTAGTAGCATTTCAAATATATAATTGATATGTTTCTTGTTCATGTTATTAAATACATCAACATTGAAGCAATTTCAAGATTCTTTTTACACTAAACAATACTCAACGTCTATTCTGAAAATGTTTTTGTACATATTTGTGTATGATATTGTGCGTGTGATATTATTTATTTGTATACAAATGCATGTTATACCTGCCATATAAAGTTTTTATATTATTCACGTGTTGCATTACCTGACTTTTATATGAGCCTCGCTCTGTGAAAAGGGGGTTTAATGCATGTGCATGAAGTGTCATCCCAGATTAGCCTGTGAAGTCCGCACAGTCTAATCAGTGACAATACTTTCCGCTTTCATTGTATTTTTCGTTAAAGGAAGACCTTATTAAAGAAAATTCAGTTTAGGCAGAAAGTGTCGTCCCTGATTAGACTGTGTGGACTGCACAGGCTCATCTGTGACAACACTTTACGCACATGCATTAAACCCCTCTTCACAGAGCGAGGTGCATTTCTTTATCACATACATGGATTAATCTCCAACTCTAGATCCATGTTCACTTGCCCACACAATTAAACCACTTATAGGATATGATGTAAACAACACAAACAATGAACATTGTTAATTTTGTTTTGTTCATAAAAAACATTCACAATAGCAAAACAATTGACTGATTAAATGGATAAGGAACTAACATAAAGTACAATGGGTAAAAGGAATTCTGTGAACACATACTAACACAAACAGTTAACAATTATATATAATATTTCTATAACAAACTATCATATAAAACATAACTATTTTGATAAAAAAATGAACTGATTTGTATTTGAATTTTAAAAACTAAAATATATTCAATGAATACAACAATATATAATTAACTTTAAATATACTGTAACATTGATAGATAGATTTATTTCAACATAAAATGAATAGATTAACATGGCAGCATGTTATATACACACAATAAGTAATAAAAACAACCTGCATGTATAAACAAAGCCATGTCAATCGACATTTCTTATATATGTAACTTTTCAAGACATTTCTTGTTGAAAATTTATTTTTAAAACTTAACACCTCAGTTATGTGTAAATTATGTAAAAAGGTGAATACATATGTATGTGTATTTCTTGATATAAAAAAACCCAATATGAATGATTTGCTTTAAAGTTTGCAATTATGATTGTGATTATTTTTAGTATTTAAAAAAAGTTGCATTAGAAATATATTGTGGTTTCAATGTTAAGAATATTTGGCATCAATGACAAGATTTATGTACAGACATATGCCAATAATTGTTTTCATATACCCCTATTACTCTTTATAACCTTTATAACCAACACAGAAAAAAAAAACTTTTGTTTGGGGACCATGGTTTTCTGGATTTCTATCTACGGACAAAAAACAACAACAAACAAGAGGGTCATCAGGCCCTAAGGCGCTCACCTGAAAGCCAAAGGAACTAGACTATTCTGAAAAAATGCAAGCTGATTCATGAAGATTATTTTGGACCAAAAAAGTGACTTTTAACATGTTTTTTTATATTTGACCTTGTGACCTAGTTTTTGAGCTCATAATGACCCAGTTTCAATCTCTGCCAAAATTTCATTGGGACAAATGTTCTGACCAAGTTTCATGAAGATTGGCCAATAAATGTGGCTAATATAGTGTCAACAAGTTTTCACTAAAGCCATATAAGGACAACTGCCCCCCCCCCCCCTGGCGGCCATGTTTTTCAACGAACCATAACCATTTTCAAACTCACCCGAGCTATTGTTAGAACAAATGTTCTGATCAAGTTTCATAAAGATTGGATAATAAATGTGACTTCTAGAGTGTTAACAAGGTTTTACTACATAGCCATATAAGGAAAAATGCCACGCCCCCTTGCGGCCATGTTTTTTAACGGATCTCAACCATTTTCGAACTCAGCCCAGATATCATTAGTACAAATATTCTGACCAAGTTTCATGAGCATTGGACCAAAAATGTGACTTCTAGAGTGTTAACAAGGTTTTACTATAGCCATATAAGGAAAACTGCCACGCCCCCTGGCAGCCATGTTTTTCAACCAACCGGAACCATTTTCGAACTCGTCCAAGATATTATTGGGACACATGTTCTGACCAAGTTTCATGAAGATTGGACAATAAATGTGACCTCTAGAGTGTTAACAAGGTAAATGTTGACGCCGCACGACGACGGACGACGGACAAAAGGCGATCACAATAGCTCACCATGAGCACGAATGTGCTCAGGTGAGCTAAAAACACAACAAATGATATTTCATTATTAAATAAAAAAATAAAATTATTTAGCATTGAGCTTTTTTTAAATAAATATAGTAAAAGGGGTGAATTTGATGTTTGTTTTTTTCCCACCACGTCTACATTTTTGCCAAAAAAGCTCATTAAACAAGTTATAAACAAGTGATGTGTTTGTGAAACACTATGTCCCCTTTTGAGCGATTTTGATACATATATATGACCTTTGACCTTGAAGGATGACCTTGACCTTAACCTTTCACCACTCATAATGTGCAGCTCCATCAGAAACACATGCATGCCAAATATCAAGTTGCTATCTTCAATATTGAGAAAGTTATGGCCAATGTTAAAGTTTGTGCAAACAAACCAACAAACTAAGACAGGGAAAAACAATATGTATAGACTGGGGGACATAAAAATCAATGGCCTAATGAGTTTGCTAATATGTTTAAAGGTCAACACTATATCATACTTGTATCATGGCCTATTTTGAGAGCAAGCAAAGGTTAATGTCAAAGTCACAGTGTTCTAATTTAACATCACAGTCAGAAGTATATTTGGTATAACACACTTAAATAATACTGTAAAATCATTAATATTTGATGTAATGATATTTCTTGGTAAAAAAAAAAAAAAACTTTTTCATTGACACGTTAATTCATGGATTTCTGATTTTGGGACAACAATAATAAACAATTTGTGTTGGTCATTTTCCGATGTGTTTGTGATAAATTGGCAGATCAATCAACCAAAGACATCAACAAAACTTAATGTCCCACAAATAAAAATGATTTTACAGTATTTCATGTACAGTATGAGAAACAGTTTCGTTCCCATATCTGAATATCACAGCATTAGTCGAATTGAAAGATAATTATCTTCATTTATCTAATTAACACACAGCAAGAACCAAATACAGAACACAAAACTTCATTCAATCTTCTTTCAATAAAATGCTAACGAAAATGATTTCCGAACATGAAGCAGTTTTGTCTGGGTACGAAAATTTACAACTAGTATTAGTCAGGTTTTGTCCATTCTTAAACTTTGATCAGGGTTTTGTCCAGATTGTAAGAGACGGTGATAGCGAATTATCCCGCCAGAATTTTGTCAGGGGTTCCAGTGCCAATGGTCCCTAGGAGATTACAGAACAGCTTAATTGAGCCTCGGTCTGGGAAAAGGGGGTTTAATGCATGTACGTAAGTGTCTTCCCAGAAAAGTCTTCTGGGGCTAACCTGGAACAACATTTTCCACACAAACTGGATTTTGGCTACGAAGAGATTTCCTTCAAACCAAAAATACCGGTGCCATAAAAGTGGTAAGTGTCTTCCGTGATGAGCCTGTGCAGAATTCGCAGCTAGGCTAATCTGGGATGACACTTGATGCACATGCATGAAGCACAATTCTCTTTTTGCATGGCTCAATTATAAACACACAGAGCACAAAACTCAGCATATGCCATTATTTCTTATGTATTTTCCCCCAAAAATATTGAAACTGTACGCTATTTCCATACAGGTTATGGTTGAATTTAGATAAAGGCTAAGGTAAAGAACCACCAACTATGCCACCGGAAGTTAATAGATGTTTTCTCAGTTGGTTACAATAAATGAAATACCAACAGAAGGTAAAACAGGTGTTCTAAATATATTTCAGTTGGGTAAGGTCAAAGCTTCTAGATGTCAAATAAATGTCAGGAACATGTTTTAAGCGAGTTATAACGGAAGCATTTCAATGTTTTAATGTTAATAAATATACACTGAAGTGCTTCATGATGGAAATGTAACTTATTAGGTTCATGTCAGAGCATCTACATGGCAATAATAGATGACCAGTACTTAGTGGATTAAGGTCAATTTAGGCATTTACCACTTAATGGAAAATGATTGTCCAGAACATTTTTTCAGTCGCTACAGTCATAGTATCTAGTGAAGGCATGCTCTGAACAAGTTTCAGTTTCTTCATACAAGTCTTTTTTATAATGTTATGTAAATTAAATACTTGAATATAACAAATGAGCCTCTCTCTGTGAAAAGGGGGTGTAATGCATATGCGTTATATACATGTACATGTAGTGTTGTCCTAGATTAGCCTGTGCAGTCTGCACAGGCTAATCAGGGACGACACTTTCCGCTTTTATGATATTTTTCGTTTAAAGAAAGACTCTTCTTGATGCACATGCATTAAACACTGTTTTCTCAGGGAGCGACTCAAATGCAAGACAGTACCAGATAGACCTTGTGGTACTGGAGTAAGCACCTATTTATCTCGCTTAATACTTGTTTGTTTATTTTGATTTGTCACTGTTTTCAACAGTATTTCAGTCATATCACAGTGCATGGTCAGTTTACTAACTCAAACTTTCCTATATGGTCTACCAGTACTTAGTGCTCATACTTATGCAAGTAACTGACAACTTCCTTAC
Organism: Dreissena rostriformis; assembly: GCA_007657795.1. NCBI lineage: Eukaryota > Metazoa > Mollusca > Bivalvia > Myida > Dreissenidae > Dreissena > Dreissena rostriformis. The sequence goes on along the minus strand of VMBQ01011112.1, from coordinate 16,474 downwards.
CTGAGAAAGAGGGGGAAAGATTTCATGACTTATGTAGCCGTGCCAGGGATTGAATCCGCAATCCTTGGATTTGTAGTCCAGCCCTCTACCAACTGAGCTAGCTGGCCCAATTACATCTTGTTTCAATCGATATTTTTAAGGCAATATTTAAAATTGTAACATCCAAACACTTTCACAAATATAACTGGTACATACATCAAAACACTTAAATTTTATACTGCATTCAAAGCTTGAAATTGACATTTTTTGTGACAAATGTGCAAGAAAAATGCAGTGTCATGTAGAATATTTCTAGAAATGTAAGTTTAAATAATATTAATTGTAATCAATTGTGAGGTGCATAACATATATATATATATATACTGAACAATGTTTTAAAACCTGTTGTTTACTAGAGCCTGTATTAATAAATCAAGTAGGAGGTTTACAAATACTGGCCCTTATCCCACTTTAATTTTCTTCCCCTTTCTTAATCAAACTTCTTCAAATGAAAAGGTTTCATTATGTAGTAGTAGTATACACATGCAATATTATTGTTAATAAAATATTAAAACAATGCAATAACACTAACATAAAACAGTATAATGATGAAAATGTTTGGCACCTCAATAACAAACTTTAAATGCTATGTGAAAAAGCGTGGCTTTGGTGATAGGAGAGGCACTGAAAGTGACCTGCTTATCTATGCAATATTTGAGCCTTGCACTGGGAAAACGGGTCTGATTGCATGTTTGTAGTATTGCCTAGATTAGCCTGTGCAGTTTGCACAGGCTTACCAGGGATGACACTTTCCGCCTTAACTGGATTTTTGCTAAGAAGAGGCTTCATTTGAAAGAAAAATACCATAAAAGCGGAAAGTGTCGTCCCTGATTAGCCTGTGCAGACTGACAGGCTAATCTTGGAGGACACTTTTGGCACGTGCATTAAGTCCAGTTTTCCCACAGCGCTGCTCATTTATGAAAAACTTGAAACTTGCTTATTTGATGAAACGCCTATTTATATAATTATATTCAATGGCATTGTACAAAACATATAAATATACATACAATGTATGTGCAGTAATGAAAACAAAAATAAACTAAGCAGTATATTGTCAACATGACAGATGAATTCATGTAACTGTGCAATCCAAAACAACAGTATTTTGCCCTTAGTTAAACAATGTAACCAACTATCTGAAGAGAAAACACCATCAAAATACTTAAAAACAATACATACCTCTTTAAATAATAAATTCAAAAATCAAAAACAAGCATTCAAACCTTTAACAGAACTTTGTTTCAACTCATCTGTTCATTGCCAGAGAACATTCATTGAAATGGTTAACAAATTCAAGGACATTAAAACTGCCCAGGGCTCTTGTTCAAAAACCAATTATTAAAATTAATTATACAGAGAAAAAGAACATTGCTTTAATTTCAATTCTAGCCTGGCCACGAGATCAATCTAATCATAGTCGCTTTAACCCTTTGCATGCTGGGAAATTTGTCGTCTGCTAAAATGTTGTCTGCTAAATTTCTAAAATTAGCATTTTCGTCAATTTTTTTTCAAAGAATACTATCAGAACAGCAAACAGTTTGGATCCTGATGAGACGCCACGTTCTGTGGCGTCTCATCTGGATCCAAACTGTTTGCAAAAGCCTTCAAAATCCGGTTCCAGCCCTCAAAGGGTTAAACAGCAGCAATCTTCTTCCTCAAAAGCACAAACAAACATGCTTAATGAAAAATATAGTTCCATTAAAGCTTAAACTTGGTTAAACTTAATACAACTACATTACCAGGCGTAAGGATTTAGGTTTAAGAAATAAATTCCATTCTGGCAAACTAATTTGCCCAGAATTACGTTAAGAAGAAATTAGCAACCGGTGCGAAATTTCATTTCCATACAAATGCTGGAAAACTCCTAAATTAACTCATTTTCTTGTTAATGCTTTTCAAGCAGATTCTTTCCATTAAAATTGCGAACATGCTTCCCCATTGACCGCACTTAATTGTCAAACAGTAAATTAACATAAAAAGTACACGTAATAAATTAATTCACTCTCATACAGCACCACCTGTCTAAATCACTAAAAAAATGCAGTCATTTGGCTGAAACTAAAAATGTCAGGCACACTATATATATATATATATATTCAGCAAAATTGCAAATGCAAGTGTTTTTTTGGCCTTATTTGCTTGAAGAACTTATAAATGCTTTAGAACTGATGCAACATTTAAATCTATCTTATTTATCATTATATTACATTGAATGAAATGAACATTTATGATGTACTTAAAAATATCCAGTAATATAAAATCATACATGTCAGACGTCCCAATCTCGGCGGGACAGTCCTGCTTTTGGGCCCTTTGTCCCGGCATCTCGCGATATGAGACGATTTGTCCCGAAATTTGTAAAAAACTATGTAAAGTCTATAAGTTGCCAATAAAATTCGCTATTCCAGCTCTGTCTGGCAAAAACTTACCATCGCTAATCCCTTTATTGCCCCCAATAAACAACCCGCTTCTGCTACTTGAGTGTACCAGTGTTGTTTTTGACACCTTATCGTTGATTTATCGGCAAATTATTGATTTTATCAGGCATTCTCACCACAATGTTTTTATGATAAAGTCTCTTATTGCTATCGAAAGATGTATCATACTGAAATAAACGCCAATGACACTATTATCCTGTGTATTATACCACCTAAGATTATAAAACCTGCCAAAACACCAATTTTGTACATCAAACAAATTGGATGCTGACCAATACGCATTGATGTTTCTCTTTCGTTTTCGACTGATTTTCAGAGCATAATTTGTAACATATTGCATCTAAATTTAGAGTAAATTGACGATTGGTTGAATAAGAAAGTGCTCGATGCGCTCACAACGCGTCACAGGATTTACAAATGTTCAGGGGGATATCCCTGTACCAATTGGATGTCAAATAGAGGCATACAGGGGATATTATACCACCTAAGGTTATAAAACCTGCCAAAACACCGATTTTGTACATCAAACAAATTGGATGCTGACCAATACGCATCGATGTTTCACGTTCGTTTTCGACTGATTTTCAGAGCATAATTTGTAACATATTGCATCTAAATTAAGAGTAAATTGACGATTGGTTGAATAAGAAAAGTGCTCGATGCGCTCACAACGCGTCACAAGATTTACAAATGTTCAGGGGGATATCCCTGTACCGATTGGATGTCAAATGGAGGCATACGGGGAAACCCCACAATTCAGTTTATGTAGTTTGTTTACTTCCAGAGAATGGAGAACGCTGTGTTCACAAATTTCTAAAACGGGCACAAATTAGAGTTTTTGTAAGTAATATACTTACTATAGTAAACGTGGAATGATTGATCATTTTAGGTGTCTTGCTTTTTGGTCAAATTTCCTGACAATTTTTTATGGAATGTCCCGGTTTGGACCTGAAAAGTATGATAAAATTCACAACAAAACAAGTTGCTGAACAACTACTGATATCCACTCATCTACTCATGGTAATGACTCATCAACTCATAATTAGAGGTGATGACGACTGAGCAATGTACAATTGGCACTTTGTGCTCAAATTAACTAACACAAATACTGTTTTATTGGGCAATGTATCAATGTTTTTATTTTGATTGATGTCTTTTGCTGAGTGACAAACGACACTTCCCTTGCCTTCCTCCTACTGCACTTTGTGGTAAAATAAGCAATAAACAGTTAAACAATACGTCTATATGGCTACTTAGTATTTCCATTTAGATCGTTGTTTTCTCCTCACTGTCAAACGACACCATCTTTGCCTCCAACTGTTCCTCAATATCCTTTAACATGTCATCATCCTCAGTATTATCAACAGCAGACGCATTCTGTTCATCTGCTTCAATAGAGGTTCCCACGGCGACATGGGCTTGTGAACCCACAGTGACATGGGCATGCGACGAAGGGTCCTCTATTGCGTCTGTGTCCATGACCTTCTGCTGACCTTGGAGCATGGGCCTGGCCTCTTCCTCCACGTGACCTTTGACCTTGGCGTCCTTGTGGGGTTTTGAAAACACCAGCAGCTCCTGTGACGTGAGCACCTGCATTTCAGTTACGGTGCTCGACTTGGCAGGTGCTTTCATGAGCACATGGTGGCGGAGACTGGATGCTGACGCTGAAACTAGATAGGAATACAAGCCTTTCACAAGTGTTTTCAGTAATATTTGTAGTTTCAAAAAATATAATATGATAAATTTCTTCCTGAGCGAAATATGTCATACAAGGATTCATAAGCCTTCTTGGCTGTACCTGAAATCTAACAAATCAGACCCTAAGGTCCATGACAATACTGTAAAGCTAAGTTCAACCCACTTGTAACATCTTTGTAGACGTCCATATTCGAGATAGATGCAAATTCCATAGCTTCTGTAACTGCTGGAAAACTCTGAAGTAACAAAATGGAATCCATTTAGCAAGAATGCACCTGAAAAAATTGCAATTATTCAGTACATGAGTAAGTTAATTAAGGGTCATGAAACGTGAAATTCTTTTCAATGTTCAAGCAAAAAAAAAAATGAACAGATGAACTTGGAAGTCACTCAGCATTTAATATGACTTTGACATATTAAAGAACTGGTCTGCTTTGATTGAAATATCATAATACAGACATTTCAAACCACTTCCATTCACATTTTAAAATTAATAATCATCATTCTATGCACAATCTTTAAACTGGAAACTACTGGAAACATTTGAAACGCGCTCTGAAAAAATGTAATGCATGTGGGTAAAGTATCATCCCAGATTAGCCTGTGCAGTCTGCATAGGCTAATCAGGGACGACAGCTTAACGTCTAAACTATATTTTTTGCTAAGAAGATACTTCCTTTAAACAACAACAAAATCCATCAAAGTGGAAAGTGTCATCCCTGATGAGCCTGTGCAGACTGCACAGGCAAATCTGGTACGGCACTTTACACACATTCATTCAGACCCGTTTTCTCAGACGGAGGTTCATTTAAGTTCCATGTATTGTGATGCTCCCTTACCTGGTCCAGTTTTGGAATGAAGAACATGATGATGGCCCCAAGGATTGGTGGTGCCCCAGCAATGTGAAATGCGATTCTATAATCACCAAAGTAGTCGTACATCCAGCCTGAAACCACGGCAATACATTCAATCTTCCATATGGGGCATGTCATGGAAAACTGGTGTTTAATACACATGCATCAATTTAGGTGTCATCCCATGTCAGTCTTTGTCCCAGATCAGCCTTTGTTGATGAAAAGAAATTCTTTTTTTTTACCATTAATCTGTGCAGAAGAAAAAATCCGTTATGGATTAGCTTTTGCAGACTGCTCAGGCTGATCTGGGATGGCACTTTTTAGCAGTTGCACTACCCCCAGTTTTCACATGGCAACTTTAATTATAAGATCAAACATTTAACCAGTACATGTATACCACATAAGTATAACAAATGCTTATAGCTACATACATAGTGATTGAGCCGAATATTCGAAAATCGGCCCAATGTTCGATTCCTAAATTCATATTAGAATATTTTTATGCAAATATACTTCCAAACAAGATGTGTTTGTGGAACACCATGTCCCCTTTTGACACTTCACTACTCAAAATTTGCAGGTCCATGAGATACACATGCACGCCAAAGATAGTTGCTATCTTCAATATTGCAAAAGTTATGGCAAATAATAAAGTTTGACGCAAACCAACAAACAAACCAACAAACAGACAGGGTAAAAACAATATGTCCCCCAGTTAAGACTGGGGGACATAAAAAATGAAAAAATATGAAGAACTTTTAAAGTTATCGCAGGATCCAGAAAAGTGTGACAGACAGACAGAGTGACAGAGCGCAAACCATAAGTCCCCTCCGGTGAAACGGGTAGGGGACAATTATAAGTACACGTACAAAGTCACAGTTTTGGTTTCCATTATAAGTCATTGCTTTGATTACAGTTGCCATCAATTAACAAGATGATAATTGGCAAAGGAAAGGAATCCGGATAGTGCCATCTATAAATTTGCCCTTCTTTCATCAAGGGCAACACATGACACACGAAGCGATACAAGATATTTTGCGCGACACAAGAAGTGACACACGATATTTTGTACAATACACAAATCGACACACAATATTTTTCATGTACCACAAAATATTGCCCTTGTGTAGGTAGCCCAAAAGGCAATATATCGTGGGCAATATTGGTGTAGATTCCTGTATTGGGCAAAATATTGTGTGTCGCTTTGTGTGTCGTGCAAAATATCGTGTGTTGCTTTGAGTGTCGCGCAAAATATTGTGTGTCGCTTCGTGTATCGCGCAAAATACTGTGTTTCGCCCTTTGAACGCGAGACATGATATTTTGCGCAATACTCAAAGCGACACACGATATTTTGCGCGATACTCAAAGCGACACATTATATTTTGCGTGACACAATATTTTGCGCGATACACCAAGCGACACGCAATATTTACCACGATTTATCGCCTTTCGGGCTACCTACACAATGGCGATATTTCGCGGTACATTCTCGCGCGTCGCTTCGTGTATCGTGCAAAATATCATGTGTCACTTCGTGTGTCATGCAAAATATTGTGTGTTGTTTTGAGTATCGGGCAAAATATCGTGTGTTGCTTCGTGTGTCAGGCAAAATATTGTGTATTGCTTCGTATGTCGTGTGTCGCCCTTGATGAAAGAAGGGCGAGATTATACATGGCACTATCAGGATTCCGTACAAACAGGAGGGTATAAGGAGAGGGACCAATCGTCAATTTACTCTCAATTCAGAGTTATGCAATATGTACAAACTTTTTTCTGAAAATCAGTTGAAAATGAAAGTTAATTTATGTGAAACATGAATGTATAATGATAAACATTTAAAAATCTGTGTGTTTACATATTTTTTCCGCAGCGGTCAATTGTATAAACAGCGGTTAATATTAACTGAAGTAGGTAACTTGATTACCACAGTTATTTTCATGGTTATGATACCGCCATATATTTGTATTTGTATAAATGATGGTAACTTGGTTGTAACCTAACCATTGAAATTTGTTAACTTACCACGGTAAAATCACCAACAATGCAACCCTGAAAATGACGTCATTTTCATGCTATTTGTCAAACCAACATTTCCAATATGGCCTCTGACTCTGTCACAAAAGAAATGACAAAAAACTGGCTTCAACCTTTAGTGACCAAGAGGTGGAAGTTTTTAAGAACTTAATGAAAAAAAATCTTCATTAACTCAAAGCAAACCAAAGCAGCCACTGTTACCTAATAAGTAATGGACACTATGCTCGTTGTAGTCAGAAACTTGGTACAAGACATTATTTAAAGTCCCACTCAAAATCAATGAATATTTCGTAAAATAAAGTTAACACAAGCAAAAGCCAAAATTTGAACATTAGATGAGGTCTGGTAACATAGCTTTAACAAGATACAACAGTTACCAAGATCTTGGGGTTATTGTGGGATTTAATCATTTATACGATTGGCTGAAGGTGGTATAATAAACAGTATCTTTTGACTTGATTGGGCCGCATTTGGCTTTTATTTCAGTTCAACACATCTATCGATAGCAATTAGCGACCCTTATCATAAAAACAACATGGTATGAATGCCTGATAAAATCAATAATATGCAGATAAATCGCTGAAAAAGTGTCAAAAACAACAATGTTGCACTCGAGAAGTAGAAGTGGGTTGTCAATAGGGGGCAATAAAGGGATTAGGGATGGTCACTTTTAGCCAGAAAGAGTTTGAAAAGCGAATTTTATTGTGCACTTATAGAACGCTTTTACGAATATTGGGTACAAATTGTCTCATATCGGGACGCCGGAACAATCGCAAGACTGTCCCGTTAAGATCCGGCATGAATGTTTTAATTTCTTTATCCATATATCAAATCAATGATTATCTAATCAGAATTAAATTTCTCAAATTTAAACCAATTAAATCGTTGTGTTTCTTAATTCCAGAAAAAATAGCGAAACCAAAAACATACATATTATCGATTGGAAGTAATCCAGATCAATAAGAAGTATTGAATAAATTAGAATTACGGTAATGTGTTTTCCTGAAATATCTTACATTTTATGAAACTAAACAGTATTTATTTTAAAAGAAGGGCATAATGATCAATTATCTTTTTTTTTCAAAAATTATAACTCTATCCAGTTTTTCAAAGCTGCACTTAAGATACTTTTTATAGTGGCATTTGTGGCAATCAGGAATAGTAATTAATTTGCTCCGGACAGTCACAAGTTCGGACATTTAAATACAAGGTTTAACAAGAGCGCCGCATGACGGAGCAATATACGCCCGATTCGTGTGCCATTGGAGATGATACACTGATGATTGATGTATTTGTTTTGGAAATAAGCAAAAAAAAANTGATGCCCGCCGCCCGCCCGCCCGCCAAGGGGTTTCACATAATACGTCCCGTATTTTATACGGGCGTATAAAAATCGAATATTCCAATATATTCAAATAATGACAAATGAATTGTTGGAAATTTGGCGCAACGTCGTGTGACGCCGCCGCATAGCGTCATAAACATGAACGTCATTTTGTTGTTGTTTATATATATGTGGAGCGTCGTGAGAAAACCGGGCAAAATGCTTGTGCGTAAAGTGTCATCCCAGATTAGCCTGTGCAGTCCGCACAGACTAATCAGGGACGACACCTTCCGCCTAAACTGGAGTTTCGCTAAGCAGAGACATCATTTAAACAATAAATACCATAAAAGCGGAAATTGTCGTCCCTGATTAGCCTGTGCAGACTGCACAGGGACCTTCACATATATTGTTATGCTTGGAGAAAGGACGCCATTAAAACGTAAAACACAACGCTAGCATTAATCCATTTCAAGTAGACATGAATATTTGAATATCATTTCCAGTTTTCGGTCCCATCCCTACATATACATCATAAATTTGTTTTCTAAAAATTATATGTTCTGTAATGGTGATGAATTAAATCATAACAAGCAAATTCATACAATTGATATCCCCTGCCAATTCAAAATTTTGTTACAGCAGACCAGCAGAATGACGGACGGAATAACGGATGGACAATGACAATTCTATATCCACCTGCCTTTGGTGGGGGATAAAAGTAGTACCCCGCTTAAAACAGTGATATTTAAAAAAAAATCTAATCTGAGTCCTGGGACTCGATAACTTGCAAATCAATGTGTCACCGAATTGAAAGAACGGGTCCAAATACTAAACAAGATTATTTAATGTTTTTTAGAAATTTCAATGCACTTTTGGGACTCACATAATTTCGAAACTTTGCATCCCCAACGGATTTTGTGAGTCCAGGACGCAGGACTCGCAGGTAAAAAAATCACTGCCCTTAAAAGCCTATTACAGTGTTGGTCTTAACCCTTTGCATGCTGGGAAATTTGTAGTCTGCTGAAATGTTGTCTGCTGAATTTCTAAAATAAGCATTTTCGTCGATTTTTTTTCAAAGAATACTATCAGAATAGCAAACAGTTTGGATCCTGATGAGACGCCACGTTCTGTGGCGTCTCATCTGGATCCAAACTGTTTGCAAAGACCTTCAAAATTCGGTTCCAGCACTGAAAGAGCTAAACAGGTCAAAATGACGCACTACCAAAGCCAAATGCAAATAAAGATACATTGTGAGCATGTAAATTATGTTAACAGAATTCATGAATGGTTCATGACTGTAGGTCAAAAATACTGCTGAATCTACAGAACGTACCCTTGCATTTTGTCAATTTTATAAAAACATGTTATTTTTACCAGAATGCAGATATCGAATGCTCGCATAATTTGCATTGCTGACTTGGGAGTCTTTAATCATTTTCATGGGAGATCAAGGGGTCTATGACTATTTGTGTTGGGAGCTCGCGATATATAGATCTGTATCACTGAATATAAAAATACTTTTGTAACACAGTGTTTGCATAATATTATCATATTTACATTTTCACGTAAACTCATGCCATGAACTTTGTTAGTAAAATATTGATTATACATACAATATAACAAAGCTATTGTCATGTTAGGAAATGCTCATGAAAATCATGAAAATATTAGTTTTTAACTTTTTCAATTGTTAATCTAACATTTTGTCCTTTAAGGGGTGTTGCGGCAGTTTATTTAACCGAGGATATATTTATAGCAACACCGATGCTATTATCACAACCCAATAGTTTTGTTATCAGAATCATCACAAATTAATGACCGAGTAGGTTCATAATAGGTACTCAGTGGTTCGATCCCAGGTGCGGTTAACTTTTTTTTAATTCTTTTTTTCTTTCTTTTATTTCATTCTTGTTTTTTTCCTGGAGCTCTTTAGTCCTGTTGTTTACATTAATCAATTTAAAGCATTTAATCACAAACTTCAAAACATGCCGAAATCTGTCAACAAGTCCCTGTTATTGATGATTAAGGTCGAGTTTGATACTGTATGGTCTTATGTTTGTGATTAAATATTGTATTAGTGTTGTGTTTTTTAGTAAGCCGTTGTGATCCCAATTAAGATTGTAAACAATATATAATGTTTATGCATATCTCTAACAGTCTATGTACCGGTACTTGGGTTTCGCCTAATTGCTGTATTGTAGGAAATTCGACATAGACGGTAGGGATAGTTAAACAAAAAAATCTCTGTTAAAAGTGCGGTGACCCCCTTTTTTATTTTTGTTTTATAATAACAATACGTAGATGAACATATTTGAGCAGTTTCGCAAAAAGTTATTAGATAGAACTTTTTTAAATTCCATTTTTGTGGTTAAAATAGTAAAAAATTGACGTTTTTTGGGGTCACATACAAATTATAAAAATTAAATTTCTTAAAATTTAACTTGTGTTCTCCATTATTTTGGTAATTTGTGGTTTAATTAAATGGTATATGATATATATTAGCTTATATAATATCTACATGTTGCCAATTTCATAGGTTATTTATCATTTTTATGCAATTAGAGATTTTTCAGTTTTAATGAAAAAGAACATGTTATATAATGGCGAATAAAATCAAAACAAGGCCAATGACCCTATGTTTTTATTTCATTTTTCATATAGTATTTGTATGTAGTACTTGAGTATAAATTTTGAGCAAAAGTTATTAGATGGAAAAAAATCAGCAAAACTGCAGCAACACCCCTTAATGGGTAAATTTAATCACATATGACTGCAGCCAAATAATATAATATTAAGTTATCAGCTATCCACATTACCAACAATTTGTTTATGGGATTACACTTAATAAATCTTAAAAGCATCTTACATGGCATTAGTCCTTCAGCCAAGTACCCAAAATTGAGGTGGGGTGTACCAGTAAGGGGGGCAAAACTACACCTATATTTCTTGGAAGATGCATGCCAGTAGCATATGAAAATGGTTGATAACAGTCTGGTACTGGCAGCTTTTGGTATTTTTTTCTCCTTTGAAGATGGGGCATCAATCAGCTTAATTTTCATAAATTGTCTGGGAGAAATTGAACCGCAAATTGCATGTAGTATTAAAGTAGGGTCAATATATGTTGTTTTTTTAACTTTTAACTGAACATGGTAGGGTAGAAGCTTCTTTAAAACATATCAAAAGTTTACCACAATCGGACCTCCGGAAAGTTTTTTTTTTCAAGATGGCCGCCAAGATGGCCGCCAATACCTATTAATGATCATAACTATGTAACTATACAATCAAATTTGATGAATTTGGTATCTATTCCTAGGTTTCAAGGGGCAAAGAACACATAAAGATCATTAGACATTGTTTAAGTGTACAATAGTACACACAAATCCAACATGGCGTCGAAAATGGCCGCCAAGATGGCCGCCAAAACCTATAAATGATCATAACTATGTAAATATCCACTCAAATTTGATTATTTTGGTGGCTATATATGGGTTTCAAGGGGCAAAGAACACATTTAGATCATCATACATTGTACAAGTTTATTATATTACACCCAAATCCAAAATGGCGTCCAAAATGGCCGCCAAGATATCCACCAAAACCTATAAATGA
>VMBQ01011111.1:3909-23045 GCA_007657795.1 Dreissena rostriformis | reverse complement strand
ATGATTTTTCGATGAACCTCACTGCATATTCAAAACTGAAATAACATCATACGCCAGCGGTTAGAAATCCGGTTAGGCCTTAATATCCACTTTGTGCTGTACTGCCAAGAATTTAATAGAATTTTTTGACTTTTATTGGTAAATGTTCTGTTTGGAAAACGACCCTTAAAATTAAACTGTCCAAATAATTATAGGTTATTAGACGTTTCACTGTACAATATGAAGAATGCCCATTGGATGAATTTACTGGATATAGAATAAATCAACTATATTGGAAAGCAATAAGGTTTGCGAGATGATCGCTGAATGGTATTTTACTACGTATCAAATACTACATGCGATCTCACACCTTTTATATTTGTTTTACACTAATTGTCAATTATGTGACTGCGTTTTGAGACACATGTGATGTTTATATTAAAACATGCCAAGACTTGAGTCGTTTACCTAACAGATATGGTCCAAGAGAGATATTGATACAACCCATACAAATCCTCATTTATATAACAAGTCGTCAAGAAGGGCCTTCATATCAAACCGACTGTATTTATATGCGATTATTGCGAAAATTTCATGTGGTACTGCGTAATAAGGCGTCCGATAGTAACATAATTTATATCAAAGATTTGTCAAACATTGAAGTTCGATATTTTTTATTAAACAGTAGGAGGAAGAATTTAATGGGCAATTTGAAAATTTTGATTGCTTAATTAATACCCTTTCTAACATAATGTCACGGCGTTTGCGGTGAAGAGAACGTAGACACGCACGCGACTCTGGCGTTTCGGCATTGGACTTTAAATAAAATCTGCAATTATATCGACAAATTCATATACTTAGAACTTATCAAATACAGTCATTGTATTTTGTCATTGAATATATTTGTCTTCGTGAAAGATAACACCTGAGTACGAACATATCGTTTTCATAACCCAAGCAGGTACGCATAATGTAGAAGGTACGTAGTTCTACGTGACCTTCACGCGCCTGTACGGCGTAATTTTCGTTGGATAGTTCAAGTTTAACAATAAAAATGAAAGTTGAAACAGTTAATTATGGCGCCACGTTACACCACTAAGTACTTATAATGTTGCGTTACACGTTGCACAACGTACAACATCACTGTTCAGAACACAAAGAAACACACGTTACGCTGCTACGAAGTTTTAAGTACCTGCGATTTTTGTAATCATTTTAACATTTAATAACACATACATTGATAAAAAAAATGCACTGAGGCTAATGGAAGTTGGAATTTTAATAAGTCTATTATTTAAAGAAGACCACGTATGATAAAGAAATTTGACATGACAAAAAAAGGTTTAATGATTTCAGTACTTTAGTACTTCAGTTCAATGCCCTACCCCATGCGACGAATAATTTTAATAATTTAGATTACCGTTAGTAAGATTTTGAAGAATGCATAATTTCGACATAATTTGTGATATTTAATATACTTCAAAGGAGTGTGTCCATTAAGGAGTTTAATAAAGTAGTTTTAACTTTTAACGAGTGACATTATTATGATTACAAGTAATCGCGTGCTATAATGCAAATATTTTCAAGGCAGCCAGATTTTTTTTAGCCCTCAACAGTATAGGCCGAATATTTTGTCGTTTACCACTGAGATGGCAAATGTCTTGAACACGCGGCTGGCACGTTAAGCAATGATTTAACTGCGTGTCAGTTTGCCTTGCGTATGAGGTAGCGCTTATATTCCCTTTGATGTTATACAAATAGTACGAGATGCAATGATATAATTGTATTTTGAACAATAAATAAAAACATATAACAGTGAACAAAAGTGAAACGCATTGATGCGTAGTTCTTTATTGAATTTAACATAATTCAGTAAAGTTCAGCATGAATACTCTATTTAAATTGCTTATCATAAACTCAAAATATATAGTATGGTATGGGGTATGAGCCGATCCTCGATGTTCTCTTTTTATGTTAAGCATGCCACCTGTAAATTTATCGGTAATGGCCTTTTTTACACATTTTTTGCATGCGTTATTACGGTCTTAAACTGTGTGTGTTTTGTAATTTAAGGAAGCTAAGAAACATTTTTTTCAAGATCTCATTGGACAGAAAATAAATATGATCTAAATATAGACTAAACAGTTAATGTTTATTGATTTCTGCTTGGAGAGCATGTTATTCGATGTAAAAGCAAAATTGCTGGCTGAATTCGATTAACGCATTTTACTTTGATTCTATTTCAATAATTGGGTAACTGTGCATAAATGTGTTTACTGAAAACATGTAATGAAAGCAATTTAACGTGTAAATTTAAATTATTTTATTTTTTTAATAAAATATTAAATTGAAATTTCCTAACACTGACAATTGAACAATAAGTTCCACAATGAGGTTGTAATAAAGTACATAATGTTGATCCTTACTTTATAATTCCAGTTAAAATGTTTACAGACCTGTTCCAGCTATTCAAAAATATAATATTGAATTTGTTTTACAACTGAAGTTTAGAGATAATGAACATATATGAATACCAAAGCATTTGGATATTTGAGAAGGACCATTCGACGTTAATGAATTCAATGTGGATGGTAATGTTATTTTGAGCTATTGAAAGTTGTTTAACTCGTAATTGTCAATTACGCATCTAGGTGCTTACTTTTTAATAATGGTTGCTTAAATTCTTAGGACCAGGTGAGGTATTGTGCCGTTTCGTATTTTGACTAGAAATATTTTTTATAAATATATAATCCGATATCTGCTTTGAAAAGAGATCGATTCCAAAGTGGAACATTATTGGCAACCCATCACGCACGAACTCGTGGCATATCGCTTTTATTTTGTTTGGGTCGGGTTAATGTACATATGTTTATCTAGAAGAGAAGTTTAAACGGCCCGAACAAGTAAATAATCTGAAGAATAAAACGATTCGGCTTGTCACTCTGATCCTAAAAATAGATAGTCATGATGTGCGATTCATCACCCGGTTTGTAAACTTACAGATACATGTAACCAATAAAATGAGATGATATTAAAACCCAATGAATGAAACTAAATGAAGTCACCGAAAACAATTGTGTTTGTAAGAGATACTTTTAAACGTGGGAAGGATCGAAAACACTTGGCACGATCGGAGCCTACAATTTATGTACATGACGAATTGCTCCATAAACACTTATAAACATTTATCGAAGAACATTTAACATAAATTCATTTCAAACTAGACTCTAATAGGTGCAATTGTTATAAAAAATGCCATTATTAATTCTAAGACAATTTACAGTTTTATTTTGTTTTCATTTTTAGAACAATATGAAAACTGGAAGCACATAGAACCTATTAATTCTTACCTACACAGAAAGAAAAGGCTACTGGGTTATAAGTATTTGTTTTAAATTTGCATGTTTTTATTGGATTATTTAATGATACACTATCCGAACTTAAAATAAGAAATAACATTCTGGCCAAGATTTTGTTTCAGAAATAATTTTATTTCAATGATAAGGGATGAATGTATGTTCACTATATATGTAAACGCAAAAGACACGTTTATTCAGAAAATCCAAAAATTTCCCGTACAATAGAGATACATACAACGCAAAAGTGAATTAAATTGGGGACGCTGCCTTGCAACGACTAATGTAATGTATTCGGGGCTTAAACCGGTTTAAAGGCTAGTAAGTTTGAAATATACAGTAAGACCGATTAACTCTTGTTTTTTTAACACACAAATGGTAATTGTTCAACGATTTTAAATATAGAATCTTAACTTGAATTCGTGTATTATTCAACATGGCTGATGTCGAACCAACCACTCTCTTTATAGAGAATAAATACGAGTTCAATACAATGTTTGAAGTACGAAAAGTGTTTTCCAGCATGTCTTAAAACGGTCACAAAGATTACGACAAATGTAGTTTTACTATATTGAAAGCCTTTATGCGCGTGCTAAAATAATCACAATTCAGTCTGATATCATCATACTTTTAATGGAAACATTTACGACACTCGGTGTGAGGTTTAAGGTAGTACTTATTCGATTTAAAAGTAATTTTCATACAATTATCCTTTATTCTTTAATATCACTAATTTTAGTTTAATTTAGAGTTTGATCATTTGTTTGATATCTCCAACGCGTTGTAAAACTTTTTTTTTATAATCTCTTTATGCTTTTATTAGTAAAGTGTCGATAAATCGCACACCTGCGTCATAAAAGAGTGGTGTCCTTATTTCAGGTTAATATATTTGAGACCGTTGTGGTTATTTTCGATTACATAAATGTTAATACAAATGTGAGTATCTCTTAAACAATTCATGTCTTACCGCATTACGTAACAAATATATTTACACCTTAGAAATAACATCAAGTTTACATTTTCCTTTTCGAATTAATATCCATGTACATACATTTATACATTTTTTTTTTCAAATTTCCAAACAAAAGTGACTGAGTGCTATAAATCCTTATGCATAAGACCATGTGTTTAAGCTGACATAAACATACATAGTCATGACAGGGACATGCTTTAAAGCATGTTAATAAAAAAAATATATAAAACGTGATGTATATATATGGTGTATATGAATATCAGCGAAGCATTTATTACACCAAACTTCATGACACTGTTTTGTCTAAATTGAACCAATACTGCTTTGTATTGACACGTATGTGGTGAAACATAGTTAAAACAACAAAACATATTCAATTATCGTTTGCTTCCGGCAGAAAGAACCTCATTAATAAACTGCAGAGGTCTAGGTACCCGCGATCCTTTGTTATTTTGATATAAAGATCTTTTGGATTGGACAATGAGCCATCCAATCAAAAATACAATACATAGATTTAAAAAGATCGTACGTGGTATTATTTCAATAGTTCAAAAATCGGTCGTCTTGACTAACAATGACGGTATCAGCTTTATTTTGAACCAATTAAGTGGTGAACCGATGGTATTTAAAAAATGTACATTACCTTTGGTTCTCTTCCGTTTAAATATGAATTGTTTTTATTAAGATCGTATTCAAAATATATAATCAAATTTCAGTCAATATTAACGGCCATGTTTGCACATTACTGAATGCTAAATGTAGAGACAATTAATAGGCGTTGTAGTAATTAATACTTTTGCTACGAAGTAGCCCCGACTGCGGAATATGTCTGATGAACATGACTATTCAATGTCATAATTAGGTTACCAACATTTGCAACGTTTGTTCAGCAATTTTCCGTTTCATTTGCCTCTTTCATCTTCTTTCGAGCCCAGGGTGGCGTACTTCTCATGCTTCTACTCTCTTCTTGTGTCAAAGCGGTTTATGATTTCGGTCGTCAACCATGGCTGTTATTTCCTTCTCTCTCACAAAAACTTCTTCGGCCGATGACAGCAGGACCTCCGTGATGTTGTTGGTGATGATGTCAATGAACTACTCAATGTTTGTATAAAAAAACATAGCATCGGCATTGTAACTCTCTACATAATGAAATATAACCAATACGAGTATCAACTACATCTCTTTTAAACCAGATAATTTTCTTTAACAAAACATATCATGAAAATGTGATGTCAGTAATGTACATTTGTGTTTCAATAAGTTCGTTTGTTTTGTCTTAAAGTTCAGAGGCCTGATATATTAAGGAGTACATGTTGACGCATGAAAATTAATGTCAGTGAACATTTGTTGTTTTTTCAACACTTTCAAAATCACAGCGATGCTAAAAAATATATTCAAATGCAAAGTGCAATAAAAAAGCCAATAATAAACGGATTTATATAATGAAAGAAGCGTCTTTTTAGGCAAAATATCCGTTTCACCCTTACTTTATCGATGGCGACTAATTACATGACTCGATATTAAAATCCATATAAGCCTTATTCGAATGTTCAATTATATAATTAAATGCAAAACACGGTACTTTAAATGTTACGAGGGCTTTTCTGTACATTGTTGAAAAAAGGTATTTAAGATTAACTACTATTTTAAAAACCATTTATATCGTTCATCGATATCTGAGTCATCTGAACAAAATGACATATTCATCTGTGAACTTAAGTGTTTGATGAATCTAAAATTTACAAACATTAGCATGTGATCATGCAGATGTTTATGGCATTGAATATTTCAATACGGAAGGACAAATCAGAATACAATGTGCAAATAGGACTTGTGTTTGAATGTTCAACAATGTTGTATATTCGCTTAAAAATTGTGCTAACCTATCAATGGATCATACACAAAACAAAATGGATCATAAACAAAACAAAGGTTATAACGCATCCATGTCATGCAAGGCAAGCCTTTTTATCAAATCGATTAAACTAGCAGATGTTCGGTATACAGGACGAGGGGAAAAACCGAAGCCAATTATATTTTGATTCGATTTAGATTTAATTACCTCATAAATAAACTGCGGGGGTCTAGTACGCACGCGCGAATACAAAATCCAAACTGACCTATAAAAATCGATTTGGATTTAGATTTAATTACCTTATAAATAAAATGTCACACGACAGGGTTATAACCTTTGTTGTTTTGTCCTACAGATCATTTTGATTGGACGATGAGTCATCCAATAATTCGTGAATTGGATAGTTGGATGAACTTCCTTACGTGGAATTATTCCAACAGTCTAAAATTCGGTCGTCTAAATGTGCCATGACGTACGGTATAAGCTTTATTGTGAACCAATAATGAGGCGTGTCGATGGTATTTTAATAACGTCTTTTAACTTTGGTTCTCTTTCGTGGAAGCACGAATGGTTTGGGTGTAGATCATATCCAAACATGTGCTCAAACTTCACACAATATGAAAGGAATTTTTTGCAAATTATTAAACGCTATAAATAATTATTCGGCGTTTTAGTAATAAACCCTTTTGCGACGCAGTAACCCCGACTGTTTGCTGGACAGGGGTGTGTTTCAATTACATAATTAGGTAACCAACATTCGCAACGTTCGTTCAGCAGTTATATACTCAACCCACTGCAACTTTATTTAAACCAAGTTTTTGATGTTGTTTCACCAGCGCACATACAGATCAATTCCCACTTTCACTTATTTGATTACTAAATATTTTTGCTAAATTAATATCCATTCAACAAAAAAAAGTGTACATAATAAATCATAAATACCACAAATAAAACGTTGTTTGCTTCAATTGAATTTCAAAACGAACAGATAACATCTTTATTGAGACCCCAGCTTTATTCTACTATGTGTATATGTTGTTTCGTTTTGTGCCGTACTGTACCGTTTTGGCAATTGGTTCCTTGCCATAAATAAAGGACCACAGAGGTGTGTATGATAAAACTGCAATACTGCTGCAGCTTCTGGAGTTTCACTTCTTCATATCTATTGAAACGCAGAACAACAAAAACCCAGTCAATGCAAAGAGTGGATTTGTACAGCATAGTACATCAATATAATTATTAATGCTGGCCGATATGGTACTCCACAATTAATGTTCACTTATCACGCGATTGTGTCGATAATTGGTCTCGATCTGTTGGTGTTATTGGTCATGGTGACTTATCAATAAACATTTTAATTAGGTCGCAGATATTTAAATGGTTGCGTGCATAACTTATATATCTACCACCTATTGTTTTTTTCTGATCCTAAAGGCCATTATATTATTATAAAATGAAGATTGTTTATACATGTATTCATTAAAAACTAATTAAGCCAAATTATGGCTATATAACAATTCTGTTTTTACGTCAATCATCCTATGCTACAAAATAACATATCAATTAAAAAGAATATCGTTTGTGTTTGTTTGACACCTCGATTTATTTACACATTCGTTTTTGCGACTTTGTATCTTATTATGTATAATATCATGTTTTAATTATTCAATATGCTTTGCGTGTTGCATTTATATCGTCTATAACATGTATACGCAATTATGTAAAGGAAACTATTTTTGTTGACATTGTCCGTTTTATGGAGCAATTAGCACATGTGGTTAACAAGGTTTTGTTTAAGTAACAATACATTTTGCCAGCATGACAATCGAACACAGTTGGTGCAACATGTATTATTTGGTTAGGTTGCATTGACCTATTGAACTTAATACACAATAACGGCTAATTGAAGATAAACTTGGCAAGGTCAAAGGCTGAACTGACAGTGGGTCTGGTATGCAAGACTGAAAATCTAATTAACTTTGGTATATATAGGGGTATTTACGCAAGGTCAAAGGATGAACTGACCTGGTACACAAGACGACAAAACAAATCAACTTTGGTATAAAGAGGGGTATTTAAATGACAACATTTAGTATCAATGCGTTACAATTGCTCTTTATTTCGCCAGACTGGTTTATATGTATAATTATTTCTTCACCGTATTTCCTGAGCTCAGATAATCAACATTGATGAATAATCAATCATCAAATTTTGCCACAAGGCATTTAGCGAGTCAAATATTGTATGCAAATGAACGACGAAGAGCTTAACGGTTGTGAGCGCGTGTACAATGTTATATGTAAGCAAATATAAAATATGACTGCTGTCTTTATACATTTGCTTCGCTATATATTCTTCTAGCATGTTACACAAACACCAAACTACGCTTTTAAATTGCAGATAAAACGCCCTAGAGGTAGTTCCAAAACTATGGAATGTACGAATAAGTCGCATTGTAATTGCAAAACAAGAATATATAGCGTCATGCGAAAATCATTTAGCATATATTGTTTTATTTTTGGAAGTTCATTTCAAGTTACTTGAAATTTGCAAAAGGAAGCTAGATAGAATCCAAAATGTCACATTTAAATGTAAATAATTCAAATATATAGGAAAGCAATTTGGTTTGCGAGAGTATCAGGTAATAATGGTAGTTTATTACTTATCAAAATAATGCATGCTATCTCACATTATATATATTTGTTTTACACTAATTGTTATGTGACTTCTTTTTTCAAAAACATGGGATGTTAATATTCAAACGCCCGAAGAATTTAACATATATGGCTCGACAGAGATATTGATATAACCCATTCAATGCCTCATTTGTAGCAGAAGTCATTAATCGTGTTTAATCAAATGAATTCATATGCGTTTGCGAAACTTTCATAGTGCGTAATAATGCGTCAGAAAGTAAACAGTAGTTAAATCAAAGATCTTTCAAACAGTGAAGGTCGAAATTTTTATTGAACAGTAGGAGGTAAATTTGAAGGACAATTTGAAACGGTTGATTACTTAATAGATACCCTTTCTAACACAATGTCCCGGCGTTTGAGGTGAAAAGAACTTAGACACGCACACGACTGTGTTTCGGAATTTGACTTTAAAAAAATATACAATTATATCGACACATTCAAATAATTAAACCTTATCAAATATAGATTGTCATTGTATTTTGTCATTGAATATATTTGTCTTCGTGAAAAATAACACTTGTGTACCAACATATCATTTACAAATCCTTAACAGGTATGCATAGTGTAGTAGGTACGTAGTTCTACGTGACCTTTCGGCGCCTGTTGGAATCATTTCAACAGAAGCCAATGTCGATAATATATTTATGTTGAAATATAAATACTCATCATTGAAAATGATTCACGAATTCACGAATACTTAAGTTTTAAGTACCTGTGATTTTTGTAATCATTTTAACATTTCATAACACTTACATTGATAAGAAAAAACAATTTTGCACTGATGCTAATGGAATTTGGAATGTGAATAAGTTTATTATTTAAAGAAGACCACGTATGATAAAGAAATTGACATGGCAAAAAAAGGTTTAATGATTTAAGTACTTGAGTACTTCAATTCAATGTCCTACCCATGCGACGTATAATTTAAATAATTTAGATTAAATAAGTTTTTTAAGTAAACATAATTTCTTCCTAATGTATGACATTTAACATACTTCAAAAAAGTATGTAAATTAGAGAGTTTAAAACTTTATCTAAACGAGTAATTTGAACTGTCTGATTTACAAATAATCGCATGCTATAATGCAAGTACAGAATTTTTTTGATTCTGTTCAAGGCAGCAATAAAATGATGAAACCTACACCAGTACAGGCCGGCTTTTGTCGGTGACCGTCGAGGTGACAATGTCCTTAACATGCGACCGTCACGAATAGCATTGAAGTAACTGCTTGTCAGTTAGCCTTGCTTATGTGGAAGCGCTTAAATATCACTTTGATGGTATAAAACTAGTACGAGTTGCAATTATTCCATTTCATTTTGAACAATAAATTAACATAATACAGTGAATTAAAGTGCAACGCGTTGATGCGTAGTTCTTTATTGACGAAAACAAAATTCAGTGAAATTCAGTGCCGATAACTGTTCATTGAAATTTACTCTGCTATTAAACACGACGTTTGCAACTTCAAAACAATCTAGTCAAAATAATGAAACATACGGATCGGAAACCCACTGCCCAGACGCGACGGGTCCCGTAACAAAGAAAATAGCTCCCGACCATGCCATGTTCTCTCCGATGTGCTAGCTTCCTACTGCTTGATTTTACCTATCATACATACTGAAAAGCAAAGGCGGTTCTAATTGAACATATGTTAGAAATTATTCAAGTGAGTTCAACGCTTGTCATCGTTAATGTTGTCTTAATGAAGACCACATACATTGAATGGGGATTTAACATATTGTTAATTGCATTGATGTTGGTTGGTTTGACGTTCATATATGCTCTGTATTTAAACACCACTGTTACCTCGTCATAAGCGAGATTCTACAAGTTCGTCACAGGGCTAGATCTATTCTTTTATAAATAATTGACAAATATTTATTTTTTTAACTCCACCATTACCACCGTGAGGCAAACTCTAAATGCATCAACTGTTCGTGTGACACATGTGGGAAACTATTTTTAAAGATCATTATGCGCATAACATGAATACACTATTTAAGCTACTAATCATAAACACAAAATATATAGTATGTTATGGGGTTTGAGCAGACCCTCGTGGTTCTAGTTTTATGTTGAGAATGCCATCTGTAAATTAATCAACGGCAACGGCCTTTTTAAAGTAATTTCTTTCATACATCATTAAGATCTTAAACTGTGTTTGTTTAATATTTTACGAAAGCTAAGAAAATTTGTTTGCAAAATCCCATTGGAAAGAAAATAAATATTATCTAAAAATAGACTTAACAGTTAATGTTTCTATGTGACTACTTGAAGATTATGTTATAAGATGTTAAAGCCACCCAAAATGCTAACTGAATACGACTACCGTACTCATATTTGATTCCTTTTTTTATCAATTGGGCTACTTTACATAAATGTGTTAACTTAAACATATAATGAAAGCAATTTAACGGGTTTCAATTTAAATTACCAGACACAAAAGTTGAACAAAGAGTTCTCTTAGGAAGTTATAAGAAAATGTATTATGTTGATCATTACTTCATAATACCGGTTACCTATTCCAGCTATTCAAAAAATATAAAATTGATTTTAATTTAAAACTTAAGTTTAGATAATGAACATATTTGAATACCAAAGCATGTGGGTATTCGATAAAGACCATTTGACGTTAATGAATTCACTGCGAAGGGTTATGTAATTTTAAGCTTTTGAAAGTGTTTTAACTCGTAGTTGTCAATTACGCATATAGGTGTTACACTTAAATAATGGGTGCTTACATAAGAAGTGCAAGGTGCGGTATAGCGAGGTTTCGTATTTTGAACGAAAATATTTATAATCATATTTTTAATTATCTGGTTTAATTACTTGGGCATATAAATCCGATATCTACTTTGAAAAGAGATCGATTCCAAATTCGAACTTTAAATGCAACGCATCACGCGCTCGAGGCATGTCGCTTTTATGTTGTTTAGGTCGGGTTGATATACATATGTATATCTATTACAGAAGTTTAAACGGCCCGAACAAGTAAATTATCTGAAAAATAAACACAATTCGACAAATGACATACAGCTTGTCACTGTTATCCTCCAAAATAAATATTAATCAAATGGGACGTATCACCCGGTTTGTAAACTTACAGATACATGTAAACAATTAAAAGAATCGCTAAAAAAAAGAACTTCATGGCGCCTCCGAAAACATGTTTGTTTGTAAGAAATACATTTGAACATGTTAAGGATCGAAAGCACTTGAAATTTAAAAATTCGTGTGCATTTCGAATTGCTCCATACACACGCATGTACATTTAACGTAGACAATTTTACATTAAATTAATAACTAGATACTAATACGTTTGATTATTATAAAAAAAAATGCCATTTTACATTCTAAGGCAGTCGACTGTTATATTTTGTTTAATGTTAGGCACAATAGGATAACTGGTAAAAAATAGTTTAACTTATAAAAATAGAATATATTAATTCTTATCAGCACAAATGTAAATGCTACTGGGTTATAAGTATTTGTTTTAAATGTGAATGCATTGGTTGATTTAATGAAACACTATCCGAACTAAAATAAAGAAAATAACATTCTGGCTTCGATTTTGTTTCAGAAGTATGTCGGATGAGTTTTTGGATAGTCTATAAGACGATTGAATTTCATGGTGGAAGTTTGTATCTTCACAATGTATGTTAACGAACTGACTAAGACATACTTCAAGTGTGTTATGTAAACGCTATGATTCCGCATTATTTTTAATGCTTTTATGCAGAAAATCCACAGATTACCCATACAATATAGATACATTCAACGAAATTCTAAACAAAAAGTGATTTAAATTGGGGACGCTGCCTTGAAACGACTTATGCAATTGATTCGGGGCATGAACCGTTTTTTAGTTTGAAATATACGTTAAGACCAATGGACACATGTTTAACTCACAAATGGTAGTTGTTCAAAGGTTATGAATATATAATCTATACTTGTATTTGTTGATTATTCAACAGGTCTGATGTCAAATAAACCACTCTCTATCAACGCAGAATAAAAACTAGTTCAATACAATTGAGCATGTCTTAAAACGGTCACAAATGTTACGACAAATGTATTTTTACTATATTGACAGCCAGTATGCTTGTACCAAAATAATCACAATTCAGTACACGAAACCTTCAATTATTTCAAATAAAAATTACTGGCATAAATTTTATATTGGTCCTTCGACCTTTGATTATCATCTTCGCGTCTGTTTGTCTGATATTATCATACTTTTCATATAACCCTTTTCGAAACTCGGTGTGAGGTTTAAGGTTGTACTTATTCGATTGAAAAGTAATTTTTAAAAAACTATCTTTGATACTTGAAAAACACTTAATTTAAGTATATTTTAAAAGAAGATCATTTGATTAAATGTCCCCAATGCGCACTGTCCAAATTTTTCATAATCTGTTCATGGTCGTGTTAGTTGAGTGTCGATCAATCGAACACCTGCGTCATTGACGATTGGTGTCCTTATTTCAGTTCAGTATTTTCGCGACCACTGCAGTTAACGATACAATTTTAATTTGGGTATCGCAAACCATTCTTGTCTAACCGCGTTACTTTCCCGATATTTTTTCAACTGTGAACACTTTAGGCTATCACTTGCATTTGGAAATTATTTTCCATTTATATACATTTATGTCATTTGTTTTCAAATTTTCAACCAAAATGAACTGAGTGCTATGAATCCTCATGTATATATACCATGTGTATAAGCTGGCCTAAAACAAACATAACAGGGACCAGCGTTTTGATTTAAAGCATGTAAATTAAAATTGATATTTGATGTCCTGTGTAAATTAATAACAGTCCAAGCATTTACAATATCATACGGTTTGATAATGTTTTGTCTTTAAGGAACAAATACTGTTTGCCAAGTATGTGGTGAACCATTATCGATAACAACAAAATATATTCACTTAGCGTTTGCTGACAACAGTTCCTTTTCATACATATAAACGAATCACCAAATGATCAATGAAGTAACGCATGGCTTTCAAATAATAATTGAATGCAGATTGTTATTGTACGGAATCCGGTAAGTGTAACCTGTCTCATTTTCAGCACAACACAAGACAATCAATGTGACACAATACTGCAACATGTCGTTTGACATTGTACAACGACACACGACATTTTAACTATCAAATGTCGTTTTGACTCTGCTGCTTTTTAGCCTACAAAAATGCAGAAATATTGATGGTCATTAATAATTAAAGGGGAAATTTTATGTTTGATTCCAATACCTCCATTTTAAAATATCGTTGAATTAGAGCCCATTAATCCTGCCCCATCTTAGGTTTTACGGGTTTTTTATCATTGAATACAGACCAAGGTACTTGCCATGTTACAAGGCAATGCTTTACAGTGTTAAATAAATGTATTTAAGATTAATTACTACTTTAAAACCCATTTATATCGACCATCGTTAGCTGAGTCATCTGAACAAACGTCACTATTCATTTTTGAAGTTTTAAGTGTTTGATAAATATATAATTTACAAACATTAGCATGTGCTCATTCAGATGTTAATTTCATTGCCCAATTTAATACGGCGGATCAAGGCAGAGTATAATGTGCAAATAGGACTTGTGTTTGAATGTTCAACAATGTTGTATGTTCGCTTACAAATTGGGCGTACCTATCAATGGATCATAAACAAAACAAAATGGATCATAAACAAAACAAAAGTTATAACGCACCCATGTCATGCAATGCAAGCCTTTTAACTATCGATTAAACTAGCAGATGTTCGGTATACAGGACGAGGGAAAAAACCGACGCAAATTATATTTTGATTCCATTCAGATTTAATTACCTCGTAAATAAACATCGGGGATCTAGTAGGAACGCGAATACAAAATCCAAACATAAAAATCGATTTGGATTTAATTACCTCATAAATAAAATGTCACACGACAGGGTTATAACCTTTTGTCCTACAGATCATTTTGATTGGACGATGAGTCATCCAATAATTCGTGAATTGGATAGTTGGATGAATTTTCTTACGTGGAATTATTCCAATAGTCTAAAATTCGGTCGTCTTAATGGGCCATGACGGTATAAGCTTTATTGTGATCCAATAAAGTGGCGTGTCGACGGTATTTTAATAACGTCTATTAACTTTGGTTCTCTTTCGTGGAAGCACGAAAGGTTTGGGTGTATACATATCCAAACATGTGCTCAAACTTCACACAATTTTAACGGATTTTTTTGCAAATTATTAAACGCTAGAAATAATTAGTCGGCGTTTTAGTAATAAGCCCTTTTGCGACGCAGTAACCCCGACTGTTTGCTGAACAGGGGTGTGTGATTCAATTACATAATTAGGTAACCAACATTTGCAACGTTCATTCAGCAAGTGTCCGATTATTTACCCAACCCTCGACAATTATCTTTAAACCAAGTATTTGTTGGTGTTTCACCAGTGCACACACAGATCATTTTCCGCCTTCACTTGATTGATTATTAAATATATTTGCTAAACTATTGCCCATTTAAGACAATCGGTGTACATAATAAATCATAAATACCACAAATAAAACGTTGTTTGGTTCAATTGAATTTCAAAACGAACAGATAACACCTTTATTGAAACGCAGAACAACAAAAACTCAGTCAATGCAAATCTGAACAATAAGTGGGGATTTTCCAACCGTACATTTATTTTATAAGTGAATGAGTTTTCGACTGCACAACAGATAATTATTTGCAACTCTATAACACTTTGATTACGTTGATGATCTGCTGTTATTTCTTCTTCACTGTTATTATAGTTGTATGCATTACTGTTAACATGCAAGAGTGGATTTGATTTAAATACCAGCATAGTACATCAATAGAATTATTTTAAATGAGAATATACATACATATATATAGTGTACTTGAAAAAGCTAATTTATGGATGTTTTTGTTGGACTAATTTATTTATAGCAATCACGGAAGTTTCAACGAATAAAGTTACGCATATCATCCTTAGTTTATAAAAAGGACAATAGCCACAATGCTTATCAAAATAGCACTCCTTAATTAATGTTTATCACGCGATTGTGGCGATAATTGGTCGCAATCTGTTGGCGTTTTTGGTCATAGTAACTTATCAATGAACATTTTAATTAGGTCGCGGATATTTTAAATGGTTGCGAGCATACCTGGTATATCCACCTCCCACTGTTCTTTCTGATCCTAAAGGCCATTATACTATTATAAAATGAATATTGTATATACCTGTATTAATTAAAAACAAATTAAGCCAAATTATGGCTTATTAACGATTATGTGTTTACGTCAATTATCCTATGCGACAAAATAACAAATCAATAAAAAATATCGTTTTTGTTTGTTTGACACCTCGATTTAAGGTTTTATTTTCACATTCGTTTATGCGAATTTGTATCTTATTATGTATAATATCATGTTTTAATTATTCAGTATACATAACGTGTTGCATTTATATCGTCAAACTATTTGTGTTGACATAGTCCGTTTTATGGAGCAATGAGCACACATGAGGTAACAGGCTTATGTGAATAAACTTATAAATTGTTGTAGCATGTGAACTTGTTTGCCTACTTAACTGTGATTGTAGCAGGATATAAATAAGATCATGATAACCATGTTTTCCTCTTATGGTTGCTGACGATCATATATTTTACAAGACAAGGTCAAACGTCTGTTGACTCTCGTCAATGCAAGACTATAATGATCAACTGGTATTAACATGACAAGTTGGAAGATTAATTTCAGCTCATTAAAATACAATAATAGTGCTGACGTAGCACAATGGATACAAAAAAAATAGAATACGCGCTTCCCTCGATTAAATTTCGTACATTTTGAGGTGTTTATTTTTCACGACACGCACAGTTGTAGAAATAATATGTTCAATGATGTTGCATGTACATTCAAAAGGTATTGTTTGTGAGAAAATTAATCGACAAAATAGGTTCTTGTTCGAAATAAATATATCGATATACGTACTATGGAATTTCATTCAGTATACTGTTGGCTTATACAATTGTAAAAAAGTATCAGGTTGACAGCTATTCATATTAAACAAAATACCAAGGCTTGGTAGGCATTTTTCTTGTGAACTAGTATGGGTATAGGCTCATCTATTGAAGACGTCCGTCTGTTTCCTTGCATGTGATGTTAACTACGTGTCTCTTCCAAATGAGAATTTTGGCTAGTTACGTATTTGTTTCAAGAGGATGGTATACGCCATATATGTGATAAAAGCTTTTTTCTCTTGTGCGTATGTATATAATAGCATTTTGCATCGAATTAGTATTCCCAATTCGTAGGTTATTCTGGTCGTACAGTAGGATGTGATGGTTCAGTGATATATAAATGGGTCCATAAAGAAGAAAATCTTTACCCAAAAAGCCAACTAAGTGGTCTACCTCTGTCTGGTAAATCGTTCATGTTACAAAGCAAGAACAGCGGTCACATCACCAAACATTCTGGGCCTTCGAATTCCATATCAACCTCACTCGATACAATTCATCTACAACACATATGTCACTCGCTGTCAATACATGGTAAAAACAGTTAATAGCTGAGTACAAAGGCTTGTAATTTGTGAAAAAGTAAGTAAAGCATTGAACAGAATTGTGATGTGGTATGGCGATAATTTCTTTTTAAACACGGGTTCTACGCTGGCATAGTCCGGCAGTTCTTCGATGTCAATGGCCATCTTACAGTTTCTCTTTCTGACTGGCAATTGTCTGGAGAATTGTTTTGAAAACGCATCTAGTCCGGTGACTTTGCTTGGCTATTTCGCGGTATTTATGGGGTAATAAAATTCCTGATTTAACGTTCATTATTGATGACGGTTAAGTGTTACTGCGCTTAGTACACTACGTCTAGCGCGATTTCTGCCATCCACCACACTCCCATCGTGGACAATTTTTCGTGAGCGTGGAAAATCACCGCGATCTGAAGGTGTTTCCATCATGATAGATCGCGTCGAAAGTGGCCGAACGTGATCGCGGTGGACCACCGCGGCCTCGGTGGTTCGCGGTGAAATACAGGTAAATGTGAATGAACATGTATATTTCGATATTGCAGACCGTATAATTTTTGCAAAGTTCTAGAATGTTTTGTTAGATTTGTATACATTGTAACTTGATTGTTAACAATCGTCATTATTTTCTATTGTTTACCCTCGTTCCAGAATCATTTGACATGTCGTACATCGAGCGCGATGTACTTTATGTTTTGTTTCTACAGTTTCTGCGTGAAGATTTACTTGTTGTTTATTTAAAGAATTGTTTGTTTTTGTTAAAATTTCGGAAATGCTTTTTCGTTTGTGTACGTATAGCTTGCCAATAATTACATATCAACATGTTACGTGTAATTTGATTCTGACTATTTTAGTGACTTCCTCCCGTTTATATTGTTACGTGTATAGATTCGAATATAAATTCAAAACATCGGCAGTAAGTACCCAATTCAGTGATATTTTAAGAACATAAGCATGTGAAAAGATCAGTTGTTATACATATATTAAGATTAGGCTAAATGTTAAATAATTACTAATTTACATCTTTAAACACGACATTCAAAATTAGTTTATACTGTCAATACCCTACAAGGCCAGCCCCATACTGCATCAACAACACAGTACATGTCAGTGCATGAAATGCACACTATCTTATGATATGATTGGCCAGAGGCAGATGTCAACTCAATTGTGCTTTTTAAGCCTCTATAACGCTCAAAATCAACGGAAATTTTGTTAAATATTTCGTAAAATAACACATAAAAAGTCAGTGTTTCTTATAGCAATAGCCAAAATATTATGTACTAAATATCACAATACATGTGTGCGTGTACATGTATTAAGATTACTTCGTTCATGTTTGTTAAAATAAGTATCGAAATCAGTTGGCGAGTGACCATTTGTATACATATTCTTTGTAATTACGATATAAATTAAAAAATATTATTGTGATAAATACATGTACATGTTGTGTTTTACTTATTGTATTACACTATTATAATGCATTAGATTATGCAAAAATAAATATATGATATGACGGCGCTGCAATGGATGCTTATCACTGCGCAATATAAATGTACATAGAATTTATGCAAATTTGCAAAGGAAAACTAAGCTCATTCAGGTGAGATTTTATTGGTTGCATACATGTACATGTATGAAAATTAAACACGATAATAAAAATGAACTTTATTAACACACAATTTACATACCAATACAAATAAGCATATTCGCTTGACATTTTATTTCCTGCATTTTTTT
>VMBQ01011110.1:6179-21665 GCA_007657795.1 Dreissena rostriformis | reverse complement strand
AATAATAATAATAATAATAATAATAATAATAATAATAATAATAATAATAATAATAATAATAATAATAATAATAATAATAATAATAATAATAATAATAATAATAATAATTATTATTATTATTATTATTAATTCGTGACTTGTCCATTAGCATTGTTAAATATAGTTAAAAACCTGCTATAAACACATGTAAAATGCTTTGTGCACGAATATTTAGAATCACATTTATCATCGGAATAAATAATAGTTATAAACATGTAAATTATTAAATAAGTGAGTAGTACGCACTGCAATCAGTGTTGCACAGGTCTTTATCGCAACATCGCCTGCATGTGGTTTCCGTTATTGACCTCGTATCACCCAAGACAGACCTGCCGATAATTGATGCTACTCCCGTCTTGTGCTCTTCGCAATACTTCAATAAAGTAATAATTAAATTTACACTAATGTATCGCTACACATCTATGTTAATAAACATATGTGCGACTTTATACTTGGCTTCATATACATGCGCTCTTACTTTGTCGATAAATAAGCACGCTTTATTTAAAACATGATTTAGGTTGATATTTAAAAAAATGATCTGGGTATATATTTGTTTAGCGAACCATATTTTTTTAATACAACAATAGTTTATAACTTACAGCAGTTAAATTATTTTTTCTTAAATAATGAAAATGTTTTTTTACTTTCTTTAAAAGGAATCTGCATATGGTTACGGCGGTTTTAACCGTCCGACAAAGGATGAAATTCTATATAAAAAATGGCGGGGTCTGCAAAGATTACGGTTCATTGCGTTAACGTTAATGAATAAGACAATAGTTGTATATCTGTCTTTTCGGAATCTGTCATTAAATTTATTTATTGTGTATTTTGGAAGAATTGTTTCTACATAACCATTCATTCTCTTTTGGTTTCTGATTATGTGTTGTTGAGAAAGGTAATATAGTGAAAACCTTTAAATTATATTTTTCTTTCTCTCTAGCTTGTATAATTGTCCGAGTTGGAATAATCTTCATAATCTGCATATGTGAGAATATCGATAAGTTAAACGTTAAAGGCAAGATCGGCTACATCTTCAAAACTGTGCAAAACCTTCAAATTTTAATTTAACAATAAAAAATACAACTATTTTTAGTTTGAGTTAATTAAAACGTTACGAAAACCTTTAACTAAAACCAGATTTATAAATGCAAACGCTTCCATAGTTTGTTGCCAGCACACCCATGGTCATGAATAAGTTAAAAATCACGAGTCCGAAGCAGTGCAGTTTACACGAATGCTTACTTTAAAAAAGTGGAGTTTGAATTCTGAAAAATCGTTACGAAACCAACTGGAAAGAAACGGATTAAGACCTAAATGGTGATGTCTTAAAGGTAAATGTAACTCTGTTCAAAACAAAATAACTAGTCGAATTATTGTTATAATATATTTACATCGACTTTGCAAGGACTAAAGTATGCAAGTTCAAGTTTGAAATGTTTGCGACTGCTTATGGCTATTGCCAAACTGGGTTGGGAAAGAAAATATGCGCCAAGCTGCGTAACTAACGTGGGCTCATGTGCTGAAATAAATTTAGACATGGATGGGACACATGCGTAGGAGACTGTTATAGCTAATACCATTATTCAAATAAATAAGGCGTTATCGATCACTTTATTAATGACCTATTTGCTGTTACGACGATTTTGTGATTCAGGTTGCGTGCTTTCAGCTAATATCTGCAACATAGAAAGCAGTTTTTTTTACAATAATGTGTGTTTGCATTAACTTACCGCCGGAACGACGCACTGAGATGTGTAAACTGTGTCGCCAAACTCGCGTTCTGCGTCTATCGAGCATACCTGAAAAATTAGCAATATATAAAGTGGCACATTAAACGTAAATGTCACTTAACACATCATCACGTGCCTTTGGTACAAATTCGTTCATCAGCTACTTATGAACAAGATATTTTGTATCTGTTTCTTACATAAGGCTGGTAAAACTATATCACTAAGCAATAGTAATTGGGCAATTCGTTATACATTACTCGTGTAATAATCTTAGCAGCTGCCTAGCCTTTATGATGTAGATATTGACCTGGAAAAGAAGTGTGTAACTTGTTGGTTGAAGCAATAATCTTACTTGTGTGATATTTTAGAATATTTGTTCAGTCGTTTCATTTTCGAGTTCACATTTTGAAGTGTGAACAGAACTATCTGTATATGAAAAACCGTACCTCGTGGCTTCCACAAAAGTCAATTTTATGGCAGTTTTTTTCGGTGGTTTGAGCTGAACAACTGTAGCATATTGGACCGCGAGTTTGTGGATATCCTGTTTAAATGAAGTAACTAAATTGTATTGCAAAGTACATTTATGTTAACGTGATATTAGACGCATCTAACAGTATAAAGGTGTCTATCGCAACCGTTGTTTATTTTTTGGTGACTTCATATACACTAATATTTGTTAATGCAGCATCACCATACTAAAACAATATCCCGGAAAAAAAAAATGCATTTGAATATCAACCGTACTTTCGTTTTTAACGTAACTTTGGTAAATTTAAAATCTGGGACTCACCGCGAAAACATATGACAATTCTGATATTATGAATACATTCCCCTTTGTGTCTCTGTCAACCACATATTCGGCCATGCTTCTTCAAAGAAATATGTTATAAATGAGGTGTCAGTAAAGTGAAAATCGTATCGCTTTAGTAAATACGCGGCAGTTCCGCTCGGCTTAGAGGACTGGGTCAGTCATGTTAAATATCGAATATAATATATATTTTTTTTATAAACAACTGGTAGCAAAATAAGTTGCAGATAATTGGTCAGTTACCACATTTTAACTAACTCTTTTCACCTGTTAATTCTTTTCAGCTCAATTCAACAGTGAAAGATGCGTCTTATATGACTTTAATATTTGCCGATATATACAAGGTGAATGTAACTGAATCGGCACAAGGACCCTGGGGGACACCGAAAAGCAATTTTTCAGTTTTAGATGTTGACAGTTCGACTAACACGTTCATTGTTCTGTTGGTGAGATAGGAGTAGATCCATTTTAAGGGAATGCCTTGAATACCAAATTCGTCCGGAAAAATGCAAATAAGTACATGGATATCAATGGTGTCGAACGCTGCACTCAAGTCAACCATGACCACGATAGTAACTTGTCGTTCATCAATGGTTTTTAGAAGGTCGTTTTACTTTTTTTTTACACAAAGATCATTAAACCAACGATAGATCTTTGTTAAACGAACTCAAATACAATATACCGGTTTGCCCACATCCAGCTGAATTGCATAAGTTGGTATTACAGCATTCGTCACACGCGTTGTTGGCATAGGAACGGTTTGAACACGCCTGCAGAGGAGACGTATACGAATAACTATTGGCCTAATTTTGTTAAAATTAAACATAACCTGTTTTGAGGTATTTATTTTCAGATGATCTACCTTGTTTTCTTTACAATAATAATTACTACGATTATTTAAATCATAAGATAATACAATATTTTATAGAATCACGTTATTACACGACTGTCAAGATTGTTTTTGTAAAACTAAAATAGCTTTATTCATTAAAAAAAAATCAAAAAAATCTGACGTTTCAAACAAAAGTTTTATTTAACAGAAATTTCGTAAATAAATTCAACTAAGGATCGCTAGCTAGCAACATTCTTGAACTAGTTTCTTATTTCAAAAACTTGTATACGTATTATTTAACGGATACAACATTTATAGTATTTTAAATTGAATTGACAATAAAAGTAGCTCTCGACCTACCGATGCACGTATGCACCCCAGGTCAAACAGCACATCCCCAAAGACGTTAGTTTTCTGGTGAATATGACAAACCTACAACACAAATATATATCAGAAAACAGACCTCGTATAGAGCAAAATGTGCATTTGATTTGCAGTTTATATATTAGTAGGGATTCAACCATATACCGGTATATCGGTATACCGCGAAACATTCAAACGGCGTATCGTATTGAGGCATGGTTTTGCTGTTTCGCAATGCTTGCTAAAACTTAATACATTTCGCCAAATGCTTTCCGGCGCGTGCGTGTTTTGGTACTCATTGTGTGTTGACTCGATTTTAACCTCACGTATTTAAAATGCATGCGCTATGGTGACTCGAAAAAAAATGATACGAAAAAGTTTATATTTTGTTCAGGACCTATCAATATGTGCATATGGTGTGTGTGGGGGGATTCAGCCAAAACGGACTTTGCAAGAACTTGGATCCAACTGTATTTGACTTTATGCAATAAATGGTGTGCGGCTTAGGCTCTATTTAGTTATGCAAACAAAAAGTTAATATACCAATTAATGTATTCACACATTTACAGTACTCCAGCTGAGATTAGATGTATATTGACCAAGTGCACAGCTGTCAGAAAAGTACATGCCGGACACCATGGTCGTCGTTAATGGTTGTTTATTGTTTGGTATTGTTTAATTATTTAGAAATGAAAACATTATTTGTATTCATGCGAAAATACATTGCAACTTAATAATGTTAACAATTTACTAAAATTGCTCGTGTTTAACAATTTTTACTATTTATGTAAGAATGATAAGGCAGAGCAACTGACAGTAGAAGAACACAATTATAGAATAAAATAAGAGTTTACCTTGAATATCTTTTGATATAGTATGAAAACATCCACCTTAACTGGATAGATGTTGTGTGTACATGTTGTAGACGTGCATTAAATAGTACATAGTTTAATAGTATTTTAATTTAAATAGATATAATAATTGTTTAAATTTCATTGATGCTTTGTAAGTGGATGCCATATTTTTCCATATAGTGCTTACTTACATTTGCACAACTATTTAATAGCCATACAAGTACAATTAATAATTACTTTTGCAATAGACAAATTTCACCATACTACCACTGTTGCTATTTTAGATATTACGTGACGCGTCGAATTTTAGAACGAGGCTGAACGTGTAACTTTCTTTGGCGGATAATATCGATGATTTTATACCAGTTGATTGTATATTGACATTATTTTATTTACTTGCTTGTTAATGGTCAAAGGCGTTCTGCCGATGTTCCAATACAAAACTTGAAACTTGTTTTTGTTTACACCAGATGATTGTTATTGTTTACATTCAGGATTTTCATTGAGCACTGACACTGGTTACAATAACGCCAAACATATGCATACAGGCATGTGTTAAGTCAATACATTGATTAGTAATGATACGATAAACATCTAAATAATAGTTCAACGACATAATATTTAGTACCATCAGTGTCTATTTATATAAAAATATCTTTATAAAAATACGAGTTACCCTTTAACATCAGAGTTAAGGTGGTCTGAAGACTAAACATCGATAATTGCACAAAACAAAACTATACATAAGTCGTATAATACAATACAAAGTATTATATAACTATAATTCTCAAAGATACGGGTGTGTTGGTGTGTGATATTTTTTACATGAACGATCGAATGTGTAAGAGGTGTGTAGAATCAACCATAAGACATATTTTTTTATTTTTTTTTTACAGTGAATGACAATACAAGTGAAAAAATCGTGGTGCAAACTGAACTATGCATGCATATTGATATCTCTTTATACGTGATTATAAGCGATAAATATATATAATTGTATATCTTAAATCTGTATTGTTTGTATTTTTCGGAAACATTTTTTAACCCCGTTGTGGTCGACGAAAATGCTTGTTTTAATTTTGTTGTTCCGTACACTAACGTACACTGTTTATAGGACTACGTAATGACGGAGTTTTATTTTACCGGAACCCGCTTAATATTTTAAATGTTTAGCATACCATTTTTAAAATATTTAAAATGTATAGGTATTAAGCACTTTATTACTTTTCCGGACATTCGTTCCCACAGACAATCGTTCCAATGTTATTTAAACAAACCGGACAATCGTTCCAATATTATTTTGACAGACCGGTTAGTCATTCATACATAATTTTCACGCGCTGGACATTCTTGCCAACATAATTTTTACACCGGGACATTGGTTCCTGCAATTAAAGGCAATATTTAAACTGTGAACAAAATATGTACATGTATTTAAAGTAATGGGTCACTCCTGCAAATTAACTTCCAACATGAAACTTCTAACAAACGAACGCGGTCATCCTGTGCTCTGCTTCGAGGGATACTCGAACGCCAAGAAACACACATCAAAGTCTACAATACGGTGATCATGCAGTTAAAGTCGCCCCGATTTCTGCAAGGTTTCGATAATTACAGATCTCAGTACAAGTCGATATATCCGAATAATTTATAACGCTATCATGATCATGCTCACGAACAATTCTTTAAAATGTACAAAAAATGATAAAACTATGAAAAATAGCATTATATTTTGATAATTACATATTAAAAATACCAGTTCAAAAAATTTGACCAGAGTATCATATTCATTTGGATAAAATGTGATAATAATGACCAGGATAGCAATAATTTAGGAACCAATGTCCGGGTGTAAATATAATTTAGGAACAAATGTCCGGGCTGTCAAAATAATGTAGGAGCCATTGTCCGGATTGTCAAAAAAAAACAACAAAGTAGGAACGAATATCCGTGTTGTCAAAACATCGGAGGAACGAATGCCCGTCTGTGTCAAAATTAGCGTAGGAACGATTGTCCGTGGGCACGAATGTCCGGCTTTCCCTTCATTATTATGATTAAACTGCTTCATATATATACAGTATTTACTTTCTGACAATCTCATTAGACAAATTGAGTATTTGGCATTAAATTAGTCCTTGAAATGACTACGTAATACTACTACCACGAGAAGACATGGGGGTATCATACATTGTGTTTAATGACTAGGCATCTGCCACCTGTGGGTTATGACACCATGTGATTATTTAGTAATTGTCGGCACAGTATCTGATCAAAAGGAGATGGGTTTGTGCTGAACACAAGGGCAATTAAACCACAGATCTATCAATAAACAAGATTATGATAGATCTTTGATTTAACACCGCGATAAAAATGCTCAAACAAAGAGTGTCAACATTTGTGCAAACAATTGAATAAAAACAAGTACTTTTATAAAGAAAATGTATTTAATGTATTGACACTTAAAATTGGAAGTATATATTTACTACTAATTCTGACGACACCATCGTGTGTTTACAATATCGTTACGTCGCCGAATGTTAAAAAGCGTGAAGGTTTGAAATCAGATGCGGCGTTGCGTGGCGCTATTAGAAATGGCTACACGTTCAGTCTCTTTCTGGAAT
This sequence comes from Dreissena rostriformis, assembly GCA_007657795.1. Classification (NCBI taxonomy): domain Eukaryota; kingdom Metazoa; phylum Mollusca; class Bivalvia; order Myida; family Dreissenidae; genus Dreissena; species Dreissena rostriformis. Next base: position 14,415 of record VMBQ01011110.1, on the reverse strand, counting down.
TATGCGAGTCACGTGACTTTGCGCTCTAATCAATTTTGGCCTTTTGTGAAAAGGGTCTATTAGCAACTTGACATTTAGCCATTTCAATAACAAGTTTGCAAATAAATCTCATGACTGTTTATGTGCATTTATGATGGCGCACAATTGAAACAAGCAATACATGTTCACTATGTTAACGGTCAGTACTCTAGTTTGTTCTGTTATTTTCTTTTCAAAATGTATTCATTGTATTTGGTTCACGGTATCGCAATATATTTCAATACAGTGAAATTCTATGCATCCCTATATACAAGCATTCTTTTACACATTTTTTTACACATTTTAAAGTATTCATTTTTGACAGTTTAGTGTTTATCGTAAAAATCGAGCTTAAAGAATCTGGTTATGGCAAAATTGAATGTTGAATATCTGATGTCGTGCTGTATGAATTTAAGTTAAAAATCGACACGTGCGTAACTTCGCGATATGATGACTAGAGTTCTTGGTCATTGTTGCCTGTGAAGTTCAATATCGTATGTCGCGTTCTAAGGGCTACTCAGGATATGTATTGCGACACATGATACGACCCATGACTTTGAATTGAATTTGTTATTCATTATTTTCTGCAAAAACATAGCACGATAATGCGACATTCAAATATTTTAATCAATCTCAAATCTTTTTATATCGTGTATAGACCTTAAATGGCGACAGACAACTGTTGATGTAGAACTAACCGGATTCCGTAGGCAATACAATCAAATTTAATCCGGTTGTGAAATGATGAAGTAAATAGATACAATTCATCGGACAGAGCGATGAGTTATTTTTCTTAACAATTGGTACGTAGTTGTTTGGTAACTGGCTTCTATATTTCTTCGATATATGTGAAGTAATAAAATCAGACGCGTTCTGGAAAAAAACTGGACGTAATAACAGTGCGTAAGGTGTCATCCCAGATAATACTATGCAATCCGTACAGTCTAATCAGGGACGACTCTTTTCGCTTAGATGGTATTTTCATTTAAAAAGAAATCTCTTGTTATCGAAAATCCAGTTTAGGGGGAACGTTTTGTCCCTGATTGGCCTTTGCGGACTGCACAGGCTTATCTAGTAGTTTTTATAGTGTCTTGCTGATCTTTTTAATCTACGGTTACTGTGCATGTTTTTTTACGTAGTACTTTTAGTATAAGTTTTAGATTTTATTGTGTCATTAATTGTCTTATAGCTATACACATTAAGTAGTTTTGATCGATTTCTTTTGAAACAGTGTTGCAAAATGTATTCGTATCTGCGATACGTCAAATGTTTTTATGTAAAGCGCCTTTGAACGTGCATTTTTGCATGAAAAGGGCGCTATATAAATCTGGTATAATAATATAATAATAATAATCTGGGACGACACTTTACGAACATAAATTAAGACCAGTTTTTACAGAACGAGGCTCAAATATAGTTACCTCCCCTAATTGGCATGCCGTGACATATTTACAGTGGCGAGGACTCTGGATGTCCGTGCAGTGCAGGCATGACAAAGAATTGACTGCGAAATATCCGAAAACTGTGTTATCAGAAGGCATCATTTAGACGTTAAAGAACGACCACATTTTGGGAATTGAGACAGAGTGGCGCGCATAAGAACCACGTCCCCCAGTTTAAGTGCTTGGTCAAAGGTCAATGCGAAATGTCAAATATAAGAGATAATATTGTTGTCCTATGTACATCTTAAATAAACTTTATTTTCGGGTTTATTCGTGTGAAAATGACACGTGACTGTTAAATAAAAACTAACACAATTTTTTTTTAAGTATACAGGCTCTGTATCGCAATAATATTAAAACACATTTAAATTAAAATATCAGCACTGGATTGCACAAGGACTAACCTTTTATGGTCATATAAAGGCCGTAAGTTTTATTTCTGAAATATAACTTACCGCAGCTGAAGCTAGCTAGGGCGAAGAAAATGCCCAAAATCAGGAGCATTTTTTACTAAAACAAAATACAAGAACGTTTTCTAAATTGCGTCTACCGTTACAATAAAATCCAAATTGTAAACTTAACTCGACATTAAATATACATATGAAACGAAAAATAAATAACATTTGGTAACCATGAACAATTAAATACGCAATAAGGTTATATAAAAAAAGACATTTTCTCGGCGACAGGGATATAACACACATGAAAGTGTTGACCTTTTTATAATTACCATTGTGTATAACACATGAAACAAAATATTCAAAATCAACGAGAAACTGTTGTTGCAACTTATATGTTATAGTTTTATTTAAAACAATGTTAAAATATATAACAAACTCAATAAATGCATTCTTACCGTGCTGTCAGACCAGCGAACTGGTCGTAGGTGAAACACGTTGACAATAATTGGGAATTTTAAACGAATCCGTCTCTTATCTTATCTCTCCACCATTTGTCCGTTAAAAGCGAGAAAGTGCTATCAGCATGAGTTGAAAGAATAGTGATGTTGTCTTCTGGTCCTCAAACGATTGTGAACTGTCCAAATTGGGCACGTTTGCAAAATTAGAACGCAAATTATAATGTACATTTAGAACAACTAAACATTTGCAGGTAATATTTGTAACGAGATTTAAGGACGGCAATTAATTGGTTACACATAACGTAGTTACGTCAATAAACTATATATTGAGAATTCATCTAAGTTTCTAAATACTTGCAGGTAACGCAAGAGTATCGGCGTACTATGTCCCTTACGCGCACGAATACACCACGAACTCCTCCCGCCACGAAGGAGCGTCATTCTATTTCAAATGCAGTATGGGGAGCGCATTCAACTGTTTGGCAATCTGAAGTCTGGTCACTATGTGCGTTACCTCAAATTGTCTTTGACACTCATGATTTTTGCAGCTCAGTGAGTGTCAATGGCCTGTCATGTTTAATTTTAAACAAATACGAAAAAGCATTGGTTTTTAGCGTAATTTATATAGATTAAATTCATTCAATATTGAGGCGAAATTTCCCCAACATTTAATTGGATGTCGAGAAAGTTCAAAACTTAGGATAAACAGTCGAAACAATGGTCATAGGTACACTTTTCCTGGGCGCAAGAAAATCGGTGGTAGAATTAAAACCCTTATGAATGTTTTGTACCTGAAGACCGCAATTACTGATAACGATAGTGTAGTGTCTGTTAAACAGATGCAAGAATCCAGTTTTGATATGTGCTAGGTCGTATAAAACAGTGACAGATAGTTATCCAGTTTGTCTTTATGTGACTCTGGTACGTGTATATTGACGTTAGTGTTTCAAGGGAAAACGCCCGATTATATTGTCATAAAATCATACATATGGTTCTTAACAAGCTAGTTGTATTCAATGCAAAACAATTTGAACATTGCCAACAGCATATACTTTAAAAAAATGCCGCATTACGCAAATCCAAACTTCTTTGATTAAAAATCGCGATTTATTATCGATCACGGTTAACGATAATATCCGGAGAAGGTCGAAGGCGCTAAAATATAAAAAAATATATGAAAACAACCTGTTTCACGAATGTTTACTTACAGTGACGTGTCTAAGTACTGGGTGCAGGCGATCCGATCTTATCAGAAACAAAACAAATACGAATAAAAGGGTTTTCTAAGATGCCTTTCATAAACTAAACTTTTATAGTACAGCTTGTCTTATTTGAATTATAGTAAGTTGATATCGGAATTTACATCGACAAGGCGACATAAAATTATATTTACATGTTAAACGTATCGGGTTTAATACCTTGAAAACTTCGAATCGCCTTTACTAACACACGTTGATACAAATTTAAAGATTCAGTACATAACTAGGAACAATACACAATGAACAACTAAACATTTAATATGACTATCAAGTTTACATACACTATTATATTGTATCTCTTTTTTTTATTATAAAAAAATCGCAACTGGTTTATTATATTAGATAACCGGTCACACTTTTAATGTCTGACAATCATAGCGTTATATGTTGTGTACAACACCGCAGTAAATCCACAATTATATTCTCCTAAACATCAGTTTCGTTTCTTTCAGTGCAAATAGACCGACTGGATCTTCCCTAAATGCAGCGTAATAAATACCAGTTGTATCGATGCTAGTTTCTGTTCCAGGTGTTTGGTAGAGTCCATTTAGATTAGCAAATGTACAATACCCGTACCACCAGCCTCCGTGGTCAAGTTTAGCACAGTCATTGATGGTGTCTTTGTCATACGTGGAAAATGGTTTTCCTCTTGTGTCATCTAGAGAGTCGCCTGTGGAATGTAATGATAAAGTCACATAACATATTTCTTCGCCAGCAGTGTGTTAACTGTACACAAGTGTAATGATTTATATTTATGCACGCAATAACATGTTTCGCAACTGGAAATAAAATGAATATTTCTCAGTTAAAAAGTACAACATTCGAAATACGTCTCAAATTCTTATTTGTTTTGAATGGTCCAAACTTCAATGGGTATTATCAATTCTAACACGACGCACGGCTTTTGTTCTTAAGAATAAGAAGGATATCACGTGTTGATTATTCTGCATTAATTATTACCAGAGCCTAATATTTCGCAGATAATTCTGAAAATGTTAGGTGAGTTGTATAATAAAATGCACGCGCTTCAACGCGCTATATCAAAATCGTTACACACTTACCATTCCTCTTTGACGTTTTCAAACAAAAATATGTACATTAGGAATGAAATTTATAATATCACGTTTACAAATCGAAATCTTTATTCAACTGTTTAATGTTTGTAAGTGTGTTTGTCATTTACAATACCACATGTACACTTTTATGTAATTCGAGATGTATTATCCAGATGTTTTTATAATCGTTTGTTTTGTAAACTTGTAAATAAACTATTTTTTAAATTACGATGTACAGAACACGACTCACAACAATGTTAACCCAAGTAGTAAATAAAAGTTAAGTTTCATTGAAACGACGAAAATGCACGTCGTCGCATAAACGCATGAATTCGTTAAATCTCAACGCGTATCAGTGAAAACGTTTATGTGGCAAACATACATGGATTGATGTAGATTGTTGTCACATATCTTAAATATAGATTGTTGTCATATATCCATACAACTGATAGGAAAATATAGGAAAAAGCATGCTTTTAATTTAGGCTAAAACATTATTGCTATAGAAAGTGGAGCAAAGGCCAGTGGCACAAGCACTGACGGACATACAATTTTGTTGAGGCGTAAACATACGATGTAAGTCGTTGACTATTGAGAATTGACGTTTGTAAAACTGTTTAATATAACGAAAAACATTAAATTAACTTATGCAGCATGCTTGTTTGCTGAAATTACGATGTTGTCGTTTTGTTTGTTCCACCGTATCGAGTATTTGGACTGTTTACATTACGATTGTTAAAAGAAATATTCCTACCTTCTTGATAACACAATTTTCGTCAAATCGTTTTACACTGTCATTATATTATCTTTTTTATAGCAATGTTAAATTGTAGCTGCCAATACAATTTCTTGGCCGGACTTGACCTGTTGTATATCGCCGCATACAGTTGTCCTATTCGTAAATACATTACATGTAAATTTCACCCAGTTACGTGCGTACATATGCGGCGATATACAGACAAAGAACAAGAACTATGTGAAGCTGGTGATGAGTGATCATACTGCGATTAACACTTTAACTGACAACATAATCAAAGATCTTTAAGTGCACAATATAAAGAAGTAAAACTCCAGAAGCTGCAGCAGTATTGCATTTCTATCATACACACCTTCATGGTCCTCTATTTATGGAAAGGAACCAATTGCCAAACGGTACAGTACGGCACAAAACGAAACAACATATACACATAGTAGAATGAAGCTGGGGTCACCGCCTTGGAACGGTTAATGCTAAGCACTGGGGGTTTAAAATGAATTAAAATCCTAATTAATGCGGTATTTAACGGTTTAGCAGCGTTTTTCTTGGTGTATCTCTTTGCAAATATGACAGCAGGTAAACATGATCACAGCAATTGATTACCAGATGATGCGATTTATGGTTGAAATATGATATGAACGAAATGTACACAATATTGAATGGTCAAATAAGAATAGCACGGTCATATCCTTCACGGCGCGGGTCTCTGTAGAACATCTGATATTTTAACGAGTTGTTTAAATCATATACCAATATCAGTTTCAGTCTTACCAGCAGTTCCATGACCACTGCCAGCATTCAGCGTGTAATAAGGGGATGCCGACAAGCTTAAGTTAGGAAACACCTCATAAACCGTGGTTCCATTAGCTGCCATCAAGTCGATCCGCAGTTCGGATTGACCCTTGGATGTCATAGCATGTATGTACTTCAAACCTAAGGAATAATAATAATATTATTTTTAAAACACGTAATATTGTTATACCTTTGAAGGCATATCATATCTTTGTTTTAGGCTGTTATACAATATCAATTAAATTGAGTTTTTTTAAACTAACACGTGTGTTATCCTAATTCTTGTTTTGTAAAACCCTAAACTGATTCGATTTGTTTTCCATTTTTTAAAAGGTAATATATTTAACCATGGTTACGTTGGTCGCTTCTGGCACCCAAGGTTCTGTCGATAATGTGCAGTTTATTAAACTTGAAGACAAAATGGTGGGCAACTTAACCACATAGTCAGTGTTTAGTTAGTCAAAATGTCATAACGTTCCTTTGTTTTTACATCAGCAATTGTGCGAGGTTCATACCATTTGATTTATATATCTGAAATCACATATAATATTCACAACTACTGACATGAAACAACAACTAAATAACCAATTTCTATTGTTTTATATAAAATATAAATCATTATATTTAGAAATGACTATTTAAATTACCAGTCAGTTTTAGAACACATACTTTAGGGACTGATTCCGATCATTTTTATTTAATTTAATTATTTTAAAGAAAATTATTTAAAGCTGCCATATTCAAATAAAATAAAATAAAAATAAAATAATAAGAACGTTTTCAAAACGGTTGCAATCATCTTTTTCTTGAATGTTTTCATACATATTATTTTAAAAACATTGATAGTTAGTTACTGGTGTGCATTTAAGGAACAATCTAGAAATTGTGTCAATAAACAAACGTTAATGCTATAAGAAGTACAATATAAATTGTTGTACAGGGAGAAGAAATAAGCTGTTGAATTAATATTAATTAATACAAACAAATACTAGTTACGAATAATAGTAATCAATGATATATATATACTATTACAATCTACATTTAGGTTATATAACAACAATCTACATCAATCCATCTACAATAACAGTCCTTAATTGTTTAGTTTTTTCATTAACATCGTTTATAACCAAAGGATGCCTTGTTGCCACATAGCATGCGTTCATCAAAATATTGATCAATAACAAACAGATAAGTATCTTACCAAGCCAGTATTCTCCACGAACGCGTCCAAAGCCATTTTCATAGGAAGAGAAGTTTTGGTAGAAATCAACAGATCCATTCACACGACGTTGAAACACCTGAAAATGAAAGCATATTAAAGAATTATATAGTAGTTTTCCACTGTCAGTATATTTATTCATCCACAAATAAAACGTTAAAATCAGGTAATGAACTTTGAAGAAATATACTAAATATATCAACTGCAATTAGAAGATCATGTGTGGCCATTTGTAAACGTCAAATGACACGTTAAAAAAAATGAAAAAGTATTAATGTTAGTATTAGTATTAGTAGTAGTAGTAGTAGTAGTAGTAGTAGTAGTAGTAGTAGTAGTAGTAGTAGTAGTATTAGTTTTAGTATTAGTAGAAGTATAAGTAGTAGTAGTATTAGTAGTAGTAGTAGTAGTAGTAGTAGTAGTAGTAGTAGTAGTGTAATAGTAATAGTAGTAGTAGTTGTAGTAGTAGTTGTAATAGTAGTAGTATCAGTAGCAGTAGCAGCAGCAGTAGCAGAAGCAGTAGCAGTAGCAGTAGAAGTAGCAGTAGCAGTAGCAGTAGAAGTAGTATTAGTAGTAGTAGAAGTAGAAGTAGTAGTAGTAGTAGTTGTAGCAGTAGTAGTAGAAGTAGTAGTAGTAGCAGCAGAAGCAGCAGCAGCAGTAGTAGTAGTAGTAGTAGTAGTAGTAGTAGTAGTAGTAGTAGTAATAGTAATAGTAGTAGTAGTAGTAGTAGTAGTAGTAGTGGTAGTAGTAGTAGTAGTAGTAGTAGTAGTAGTAGTAGTAGTAGTAGTAGTAGTAGTAGTAGTAGTAGTAGTAGTAGTAGTAGTAGTAGTAGTAGTAG
>VMBQ01011109.1:0-24403 GCA_007657795.1 Dreissena rostriformis | reverse complement strand
GACTTATATTTTCATGAAAACAAATCAACTACAAGCGCATTGTGCGTTTTATAATAATATTGCGTTTCATAAGCTAAAGATACACACAGAGTCGTGCGCATGCAGTTGTAAGGAGTATGCACAGTAATAATACAAATCGCTCAAACGTTCCGAGCCGAGCACAACCGGTACCCCAAACCTCAAACCTCAATGTTATGTGCAAATCAATTTGTGTTAATGTCGAGTATCAATTGATGTTTCTGTATGTCTTACAATACCCTATATCGTCACGCAAGGGTATTTAAGAAATAAAAAAACAACCGGTTATTTGGTTATAAACAGATTACAGTTGCTTTATTATATACATTAGTATCTATGTATGTGTAAGAAAAGACGGTGGATAGTTTAAACCCATCTTCCGATATTGTTAAAATATAACTTTCGCCGTAAATTACATCTTAAAGAACACGCATAAGCACGTGCTCTTTATGATAATACAAACATATGCATTGTTCAATTGTTAAAACAGTGACACACATTATTTTAAAGTGCGATGAATTGATAACACTTTTAAACAAATATTAAATTGTAATTTGAATTACATTTAAAGTCAATCGTTTATTTACATGTTCACATAGTTTAACAATATTTATTAAAAATCATGATAATTATTCAACAGACTGCACTACGAGTCCATGCATTAACGGTGGGGTCTGTGAAAACCTGGCTGGTGGTTACAATTGCGCATGCAAGGGAGAGTGGAAGGGGCGCAACTGTGACGTTGACGCTTTTAAGTTATTAAAAAGACATTGTCGTTCACAAACAAAATTCGTAGACCCAATATCGCCTCTGGAACATGGTGTTTCAGTTAAGTCTTTTGAGGGTACATTATAAAAGATAATCCCGATACGACATTTATCGATTCAAAATATACTACAAACAAACATTTTTTAACAGACGTCGACAACGTAGATTAACATATTGAATTTAAATCAATTTTCCTAATAACTTCAATTGTGCTATCAGGACGAGTTTATTAGTTAATCTTAAGTAAAAATAGGTAAAAGCCAGGAGATTCATATATTTATACTTGTATTTAATCATGAAACTTTTATAACAAAATGATAATTTCAAGTATATTGCAGTCTTAACTAAGACGTTCCCAGGCTAATGCTGGTTTATGTTTTTGTTTATGAATTTACTGAACAATTGTTTTTTTTTCCAGCTCATAACGTTGCCGTTGGGAAAAACTCAACACAGACAGACACAGCTAACGGTCGCGCGGCGTCACTTGGTAACGATGGTGACAGAAGCACGTGCACGGACACTACATCCTCAGATGCATCATGGGAGGTAGACCTGGGTGGAGAATGTCAAATAGAAAGCGTCATCTTGCGCGGAATGGGTACGTGCTGCTTGGGATTAAAATGTGCATTTTGAAAGTGAGCACGGTGTTTGGCTGTAATTTAGAATGTTGGTTAAAAAATTTTAACTGGAATAATACTAAACAATAAAAACGCAGTAGCACCATAAATTTCGTACATACGTTAAATGTCGCACCTGACGACAAAAGTCCAAAAGCTTACGTTAAATGGCGCATCTGTAACGCTAAATGTCACACCAAGTAACGCTAAATGTAGCTATATGTAAAAACAACAAAGCGAAATGTCAGTCTCCTTTAAGGTTACTGTTTGGCTAAGAGCAGTCTGGCGAAAATTATGTAATTTACCATTCTTTCCAACGTAATAAAGTAAAAACTAAAACCAGAGTTGTGTTCGATTGCATCATTTAAGATTGGATTAACACTATTACAAACACTCCGGTGAACCTATGTTGGAGGAACACATTCTTATACACTCAGATATCTTTTTATGTTTTCGATGAGTTGAGTTGCAGCAGCACATTTGAACATGTCGATAATTCTATTGACTTCTGATTAACGTTGCCCAAATGAGTTAAGTAAATACCCTCCTTGTATTCAAACAAGGGACTATACTTTTTCAATACAAATAGCATAGCATCACTCAATGTTCTGCCAATGGAAACACCCCGTCGTTGTGACAAATATTGACAAAATAGAAACCGAAACCTCGAAGGAGGCAACCAAAAGCAAAAGAGTACAGTAGGGTAAAGACTTCGAGTGACTTTTAGAGCCTTTTCTTGTTGGGGACGCTGATGGAGCTGCGAGTCGTATACTGCTGCTCTTTCAGAGATACTGTTGGTTAGGTCTTGGAGTTCACTACTGGTGCCACCTATGAGAGTAATGTCATCAGCGAATTTCAACTTAGAGATGGATCTGCCACCGATGGAGATGGGGGTGTGGTGATCTTGGAGGGTTGCCTGCATTCTTTTATCCATTTCACTGTACTACAACATGCTGTTATAAAGTGATGTTACCTTTACCGTTAATAGTGCGACATGCAGCGTCGGGGCAGTTTGTTGTGACATATAGAGTTACAGAAGCGACATTTAACGTTTTTTACAACATTTAGCGTTTGTTGAGACATTCTTAGTCGCCGTGCAACTAACGTTGCTAGAAACGTCTAAGAAATTTCCACACAAGCTACATGTGTGGAAATAAAACCCCAATTTGTCAAATCACTTCGTTCGGATATCCTATGCTTTATGAATAGTTTGGCATTGTAACGGATGTGCTATTTTATTCAATAACCAAGAGATGTGGAGAACTTAATTAATAGTTTATATCCGACGAAAGACGTGTATTGCAAATGAACACATACACTTTACAGTAGGGTTATGCAACTAAACTGCTTATTTGCTGTAGGATTATACATTGAGGGAATACAGATTCTAAACAAGTAACATGACCAATAAACGGTGTGTCAAACTGCGAAATCACGTGTTGCTGTTTTTTTTTAAATTTTGTATTGATTTATAAACATGTTATTATCTGTCTCTATTCAGCCATTTTGCTTTTCCCACAGGGGAAGGGCAGTGGATCTCTCGTGTGATTGCCTTTTCGTCGGAATATAGTACCAACAGGTAAGTAGTTTGCGACTTCATTCATTTGAACAATTATGTGCAGTCGTTAAACTAGTCAGATATGTAGATTCTATGACGTCTATGCCAGCAGTGAAATAAATTCCATAGCTCATGGGAAATTGTATTATTTTACATTAAAAAATATGTTCTAAAAAACATTCAAGTTGACAGATTTTTTAATCGAATACAGAGAGCAATGCAGATGTAAATCCTATTCGTATAGCTGCAATACTCTCAAATCATCGCTGACGGATATCATGTTAAACGAATTAACGTGTATATACATGCATGATATTTTCATAATGCAACAAAGCATTTTGGTATGTTTGTGATTTGTTTGGATGGCAGTATAAATTTCAACATAAACTTAGAAAAAGCCTGAGTATGCCCAGATATATTGAAATATTTGTTGTCAAATCCTGATGCTCTTTTAGTGACGTCAGAGGAAGCAAAACCAGATATATTGGCCTTCGTTTGTACATTTAAACTTGATTGCATATCTTTGTCGACGGAGTATCCACCATCATTCCCTCTCCGGATACGTTTCATTTTCGAGCATATATGATTAGCAACAAGAGTGTATAATTTTTGTACAGCCGGAGTGCGCAGAAAATTATCGGTCTACCGAACGTGTATCCCACTTACGGTGTTAATGTCGAAGCCTGGACGCCCATGAACATTGATGCCAATCAGTTCCTGGAAGTATGAAACAAACGCTGTCGTTAAGGATCAGTATTGTCTCCTAGTTTTATAATAATATTAGTCTTAAAAATGGTGTCACGATAATACGTGTATTAATTTTTAATTATCATCTGTTTAAAAGCGCCATGCTATCGGTATGTATTAGTCTTAGAACATAATCCTAAAAACGTGTTCTAAGAGAGTCACTATGAGTATTTCCAATAAATATATTATTGTTACTTACACTTCTGGGCAAAGGGCCTTGACTACTGTCCGCCATTGGGTACGGTCTTGAGCCGTGCGCTTTGCTTCACCCCATGATGCAAAGCGCATTGCTCAGGACCGTACCCAATGGCGGACAATACTATTGTTGGTATCTATATAAATTAATATATTATCATGTTTTTTGAAGCAAGTTATACAGGTCTCCCTCTTTCAGTTCGAGTTTCCAAATATCGTGCATGTCTCCAAAATCGACATTTATTAGACGCGCAATGCTGGCGGGGTGAAGGCTGTCAAGTGTTATGACGTCACCGGCACGTGGATAACGCTCTGGTCGACGTCTCAAGTATCCGTTATCAAGAATGCGAGGATTTTTAGTCCATCTTTAACGGTGAGCGAACGCGCACGCACATGCTTTAAATTGCTACAGAATGCTTAAGTTGACAATTTGGAGGCTGCAAAGATGGCAGATTCTGATCAAACTTATTTCGGGTTGCATTACAATTACTAAATGAGATATGCAAGTGTTAATCCTCTTAATAAATCATCGCAATTGCCTGAAGGACGTTATGAGTTACAGACACCCGTTAAAATATTCTTTTTTGACATGTTTTGTGTATGCATGGAAATCACTGAAGTCAACTAATAACAAAATGTTTGTATTTGAATGTAGCCGCATCCGATCAATTCCATTGCATTCTTAAAACAAAGTAGCACGTANGGCGATATTGAAAAAGCCTGGGCGCCCAGGACCATCGACGCTAGTCAGTTCCTGGAAGTACGAAACAAACGCTGTCGTTAAGGAACAGCATTGTCTCTTATTTTTATAATCATATAAGATTAACAGTCTTAACGTACGGTGTCCCGATAAAACATGTATTAAATTAGTACTTGTCATCGGTTTAAAAGCGCCTGGCTATCAATATATATATTAGTCTTAGGACACAATCCTAAAAGCGTGTTCAAAGTGAGTCAATATGAGTATTTCCAATAAATATATTAATAATATAATAATTATTATTATTATTATTATTATCTATAGAATATATTATCCTGTATTTTGAAGTTATTCATGTCTCCCTCTTTCAGTTCGAGTTTCCAAATATCGTGCATGTCTCCAAAATTGACATTTACGAGACGTTCTATGCCGGCGGGGTGAAGGCTGTCAAGTGTTATGACGTCACCGGCACGTGGATAACGCTCTGGTCGACGCCTCAAGTGTCCGTTATCAAGCATTCAAGGATTTTCAGTCCACCTTTAACGGTGAGAGAACGCGCACATGCTTTAAATTGTAGCTACCGAATGCTTAAGTTGACAATTTGGAGGCTGCAAAGATGGTAGTTTATGATCAAACTTATTTCGGGTTGCATTACAATTACTAAATGAGATATGCAAATGTTAATCCTCTTAATAAATCATCGCAATTGCCTGAAGGACGTTATGAGTTACAGACGACCGTTAAAATATTCTTTTTTGACATGTTTTGTGTATGCATGGAAATCACTGAAGTCAACTAATAACTCAATGTTTGTATTTGAATGTAGCCGCATCCAATCAATTCCATTGCATTCTTAAAACAAAGTAGCACGTACAAAAAGGTTGAAACGGTGGTTTTTATAAAGTGTCGACTTCTTACATATCATATGACTTAAGATCAGTAACATTATTTTTCTGAAAAGTTATGGTTATGAAGTCATAACATGCAAAACGTCTAATTTTTAATATTTTACATTTAAAAAAAACTCAATTATTGGAATAAGTATATTGAGACCGTATCAGAGAGTTCAATTAAAGTACGAACGTTGCATGTTATGACAAGAATGAACCTATGAATGTAAAGAGCGTATACATAATTTTTGAGATTTGTTTTCCATATCTCGACAAAAACATGGGGGAATAAAAGCCATCGAAAATTAACATTTAAACCGGCAAACGCCTTTTCAGTCTACTATCCCGTGCTTCTCAAACCGCATCAGGCTGGACATCGACTGCTCCCAGGCAAAATGGTACGTGGAGATTGACGCTGTGAGGCTGCATGGTTACAAGGGTTAGTACGCAAGCTCCTATCGTCACAGATTCCGATAAGTACTTGTTATTGAATTCATAACTTGTATTATGTCGATAACTGATTTCAATTGATCAAGATCAACATCTATTATTTAATTGACAAAAGGTTATGCTCTGTTCTGTTTAGTAATACAACTTTTAAGTCCGCCTTGCTTCGTGCATACTTTTTAAAAGACGTCATGGACGTTACGGAATTGTTATCATTGCAACACAATTAACAACATAATGGCACACACAAAAACAACAATACACAGTAGAAACATATGTCATCGGATACCTTTTTTGTTTTAAATAAATCTTGAACGACCACAAGGAATTGTACCCAATTCATATTCATACTTCAACACTTACATTGTTTGTGCGGTATCAAAACATTAAATACGAACTGTTGTAATGCATCATAACAGCAGATGTATTCCGGAGATGGCAGAAGAAGTTGTGATGATTTTTTGTGAACATATTTCGTTAATGTATCTTCGCCTTCTCAACAATCTATTCTACTATATACCGCCACCATTATATTACCAGACACAGACAGCCCTCTCAAAAACGTGGAGGTTTATCTTGGCCCTTCCATCGACAAGTATACCCTTGCGGGCTTCCACGCAGGGATCCTTGTCGAAGATCAGGAAGTACAGGTCTCCGGTGTGAACATGGCCCGATTCGTAAAGGTGAAAATGAACCCGTCTGTGACGCCGCTTCAACTATGCGAGGCGTTGGTACTGGGTTTCCAACAACGTGAGTGTTGTATGCAAATTGTCTTATTAAGGTCGTATGTTTTCTTCAAAAAAGGTACAAATATTATCATACAGCAATGAAATAAAAACAGTGCCGGATGCCGCTTACTCTTTATATTTCGTTTGAACATTTATTAATATATGCATAACTTTATATTGTACACAATTCTTAACCGATTGACAGGTTACTTCAATGACGGTGTTTGTGATTTTTACATTGCTACGAAAATATGTACAGTAGTTGACTTGGCTGTTCAGATATGAGAAGGGGCTCATTTTTTTTCCAAATCTGTCATGTAGTTGACATCGTTGTTCAGATGTGTAATGTGGTTGACATTTCCGATCGTTTCCGTGATAAAGATGCATTTGCTATCCAGATATGTGATATAACTGACATTGCCGGTCACATTTGTGATGTGATTGTTATATCTGTTCAGATGTTTGATCAGGTTGATATTACTGTTCAGACGGTTGATGCGTTTGACGTTAATGTTCAGATGTGCGATGTGTATGACATTGCTGTTCATTTTAATTAAAGTTGTTGACATTTATGTTAAGATGTTTGATGTGGTTGACATTGCTGTTCCGATGTGGCATGTAGTTTACATTGCTGATAAGATGTGTTATAAAGTTGACATTGTCGTTCAGATAATTAACGTGACGCAGTTAATATTGTCTGATGTGCGATGTATTTGATAATATGGTTCCGCTGATTCATGTTGTTGACATAGCTGATGTGGTTAACATTGCTGGTATGATGTGTCATGTAGCTGCTGTTGCTTTCCATATCCTTAAAGTTAAAGTAGTTGACATAATAGTTCAATGGTATGATGTGGTTGGCATTTCTTTTCATATGTATAAGGTAGCTGCAATTTCTGTTTGAATGTGTGATATGGTTGAAATTGCCGTTCAGATGTTTGACGCAGTGGAGATCGATGCTCCGAAATGTGCTCCAGTTGACATTGTTGTTTAGATTTGTGTTGAAGTTGAAATTGATGTTGAGCTGTATGATGCTGTTGACATTGTATTCAGATGTATGATGTGGTTAACATGAGTGTTCAGATTTATGATGCGGCTGACATTATTGTTAAGATTTATAATGTGTTGACATTATTGTTAAGATGGATAATGCGGTTGACATCATTGTTCAGATACATGATGTGGATAACATTAGTTTCAGATGTATGATGTTGTTGACATTACTGTTTAGATACATGATGTGGTTTACATTATTGTTCAGATATATAATGTGGTTGACATTATTGTTCAGATATATGATGTGGTTGACATTATTTATAAGATGGATAATGTGGTTGCCATTATTTTTCAGATGTATGATGTTACTGACATTATTGTTCAGATGTATAATGTTGTTGACATTATTTTTCAGATGAATAATGTTGTTGACATTATTGATTAGATATACGCTGTCGTTGACATTATTGTTCAGATATATGATGTGGTTGACATTATTTTCAGATGCATGATGTGGTTGATATTGTTGTTCAGATATATGATGTGGCTGACATTATTTGTCAGGAATATGATGTGGTTTACATTATTTTCAGATGTATGATGTAGTTGACATTATTGTTCAGATGTATAATGTGGTTGACATTATTATTCCGATGTATAATTCTGTTGACATTATTGTTCATATATATGATGTGTTTGACATTATTTTCAGATGTATGATGTGGTTGACATTGTTGTTCATATATATGATGTGACTGACATTATGTTTCAGAAATATGATGTGGTTAACATTATTTTCAGATGTATGATGTGGTTGACATTATTGTTAAGATGTATGATATGGCTGACATTATTGTTCAGATGTATGATGTTGTTGAAATTATTGTTCAGATATATGATGTTGTTGACATTATTTTTCAGATGTATAATGTTGTTGACATTATTGTGCAGATGTATAATGTTGTTGACATTATTGTTCAGATGTATTATGTTGTTGACATTATTTTTCAGATGTATAATGTTGTTGACATTATTGTTCAGATGTATGATGCGGTTGACATTATTGTTCAGATGCATGATGTGGCTGACATTATTTTGCAGATGCATAATGTGGCGGACATTATTGTTCAGATGCATAATGTGGCGGACATTATTTTGCAGATGCATGATGTGGCTGACATTATTTTGCAGATGCATGATGTGGATGACAATGTTTTTCGGATGCAGAATGAGGTTAACATTATTGTTCAGATGTATGATGTGGCTGACAGTGTTTTTCAGATGTATGATATGGCTGTCATTTTATTTCAGTTGGATGATGTCACGGTGGTTAACGTTGTTGCTCTAATGTATGATGAGGACACATGATAGAAAACAAGCATCTTACCTTAATTAGGCAACCGCCGAAACAAACAACATCAATGTCGGAACTATGGATGAGGATTAATGACAATATCTTATCATAACGAACCAATATGGCGTGAATTCGAGCGGTTGATTTCAGATTCATTGATAAAAAGCGAAGATCATATCAATAAGGCGTCATTAACACTTACTGCAATTGATGTAACAAGCCTAAAACAAAGCTAAGAAAAAAAAGTTGAGTTATATTCACGTTTCGTGTATAAGTAATTAAATACTGAATGTTAAAGTTGTCTGTTAAAATAACTTAAACGGGACGTATAACTTTGAAAGATTTTGATTTAGTGTGTTTAAGCACGTGCATTTTAATGTACAATTTCCCGGAATTCTTCAGAATGTGAATATTTAAAGTAACAAATATTTTCAAGCAAGTCCATCAGCCCGGATGTAACATATTTACAAGTTTCAATGCAAGTTCTTATCTTATGATTCTAAAACAAGTGTACACATAGCTTTCACTTAAACATTGGTATACAGGCGTGTATCATCAATTGTTAAGTGAGTTTGTTTTCGTCTTTTCACTGTTTTTGTTGTTTTTGGTGTTTTATTAATTAACAGCAGTCATAAAATATTATTTTTTTTTTAACTAAACTGTTAAATGTATACATATATTTTGGGTCGCTGTTATGCACAATGTCCTAAATAGTAACAGCGAAAAAGCAAACGCCGTAAGAATATTAATTATATGGAAATTGAAACTTTAGAGATATAACCAGCGAAGAAACTCCCATCAACATCCGATAGATCATTACCACACCTGTAAGGAAATACGTCATACTTCCCGTTTAAGTAATGGAAGCCCGTGAACATATGGCATGCGTTCCACACAAAATTGAGGTTTTGTTGAACAATGATCTGATACCTCGCATATCTATACACCTGATCGTGGGTTGTTCTACANCTGTTGACATTATTGTTCATATATATGATGTGTTTGACATTATTTTCAGATGTATGATGTGGTTGACATTGTTGTTCATAGATATGATGTGACTGACATTATGTTTCAGAAATATGATGTGGTTTACATTATTTTCAGATGTATGATGTGGTTGACATTATTGTTAAGATGTATGATATGGTTGACATTATTGTTCAGATGTATGATGTTGTTGAAATTATTGTTCAGATATATGATGTTGTTGACATTATTGTTCAGATGAATAGTGTTGTTTACATTATTGTTCAGATGTGTAATGTTGTTGACATTATTGTTCAGATGTATGATGCGGTTGACATTATTGTTCAGATGCATGATGTGGCTGACATTATTTTGCAGATGCATAATGTGGCGGACATTATTGTTCAGATGCATAATGTGGCGGACATTATTTTGCAGATGCATGATGTGGCTGACATTATTTTGCAGATGCATGATGTGGATGACAATGTTTTTCGGATGCAGAATGAGGTTAACATTATTGTTCAGATGTATGATGTGGCTGACAGTGTTTTTCAGATGTATGATATGGCTGTCATTTTATTTCAGTTGGATGATGTCACGGTGGTTAACGTTGTTGCTCTAATGTATGATGAGGACACATGATAGAAAACAAGCATCTTACCTTAATTAGGCAACCGCCGAAACAAACAACATCAATGTCGGAACTATGGATGAGGATTAATGACAATATCTTATCATAACGAACCAATATGTCGTGAATTCGAGCGGTTGATTTCAGATTCATTGATAAAAAGCGAAGATCATATCAATAAGGCGTCATTTACACTTACTGCAATTGATGTAACAAGCCTAAAACAAAGCTAAGAAAATAAAGTTGAGTTATATTCACGTTTCGTGTATAAGTAATTAAATACTGAATGGGTTCATTAAAGTTGTCTGTTAAAATAACTTAAACGGGACGTATAACTTTGAAAGATTTTGATTTAGTGCGTTTAAGCACGTGCATTGTAATGTACAATTTCCCGGAATTCTTCAGAACGTGAATATTTAAAGTAACAAATATTTTCAAGCAAGTCGATTAGCCCGGATGTAACATATTTACAAGTTTCAATGCAAGTTCTTATCTTATGATTCTAAAACAAGTGTACACATAGCTTTCACTTAAACATTGGTATACAGGCGTGTATAATCAATTGTTAAGTGAGTTTGTTTTTGTCTTTTCATTGTTTTTGTTGCTTTTGGTGTTTTATTAATTAACAGCAGTCATAAAATATTATTTTTTTAAACTAAACTGTTAAATGTATACATATATTTTGGGTCGCTGTTATGCACAATCTCCTAAATAGTAACAGCGAAAAAGCAAACGCCGTAAGAATATTAATTATATGGAAATTGAAACTTACGAGATATAACCAGCGAAGAAACTCCCATCAACATCCGATAGATCATTACCACACCTGTAATGAAATACATCATACTTCCCGTTTAAGTAATGGAAGCCCGCGAACATAAGGCATGCGTTCCACACAAAATTGAGGTTTTGTTGAACAATGATCTGATAACTCGCATATCTATACACCTGATCGTGGGTTGTTCTACAAAAATTCTAACACGATCTTATTTTTCAAAGTCTGATTTTTTTAACTTAAGGCATGCAAACTATAGTTATCTTAACCCCGCTCAACATTCTAAAAAGTACATGAAGAGCGCGTTTTTTGTCGGAGTGAATTCGAAATCCACTGGAAGCGTGCACGAAATTAAATATATTTAAGCAGAGCTTGTTTAATGATTTTATCAATATATCAACACCTATAATTGTTTCTCTATGCCTTTTCATCTGTTATTACGACTTATACATCATTGTTTGTCTTTACTCACTGAAAAATAACTTTATACTTATATGCACCTATTAATGTTTGTATCTCTGCCTTTTTAATCGGATAGTACAATTTATACATCCATATTGATCTATACAAACTGGATTTATTTTTTTTCTATATTCCTTAAATGTTTTTTTTCAACAAAAAAATCCACTCATTAGATAGCTAACCTTAGATGCCTTGCATATGTCATTTTGTTTATTTCTGATTGCATTACGTGCTTGTATTATTGTTTATAATTGTATATGTATTTGTTTGCAATCTCGAAATAAAATGTGTTGAAAANAAAAAAAATTAAAATATATATATATCACTGTTACTTGATTAAAACGTAAGCGTGAATATCGTCAACATGCATAGCTTTAATTCATGTCTGTGCTATGGGACAGTAAGGTCGATACGCCCCTTTAAGTAAGGAAACTTGAAGATTTTCTAAATTATCTCCACGTGTAAAAGTGGTGTGTGACAGCGCGACGGTCAATTTAAGTTCTTTAAAGATTACAATAATAAATAAACAAAAGGCACTTACGTACATGGTAATACATCATATGGTATACATATGCATAACGTAATCAGAAAGTAAGCACATTGAGCTCAGATGAGTTAAATACATTATAATAAACGATATTTAAGTTGACGGGAATTACGCAAATGCTTGTTTAAAATGCATCGGAATATATCGTATGGATAGTGGTTTGTAAACTATTTTCTATGTGTATTGCTGTTTAATATTGTTTCCATGTTTGTCTGTATGTGTTGCTTATATGAGCTGTGTTTCATTGGGTATAGCATAATTTCTCTTAACAAGTGTACATGCATGTATATATAGACTGTTGATTTAAGTAACTGTTTTTTTTTATTGGTGTTATACATGATTTCTCTAAACTAGTGTACATGTATTTATATATGGACTGTTGATTTAGGTAACTGTTTTGGATTGTTGTTTAACATGATTTCCCTGAACACCTAAGCATGTTCGTTAACCTTTGCTCGTATCCACCAACCGAGTTTTAGACTTAAGTTTAAAATAAAGAAAATTTGCTAAAACCTTTAATTGTTAAAACTACTTAAAAGTATTAAACACCTATTATAAATATTTTTTTGAATTTGAAACAGTGTGTGCCTCACATAAGCATCATTTTTAGAGCCTTTATATATTCAAACTATAAATAATGTTATCTTGGGTCTAAGTCTATTCTTTATTCTTAAGTCTAAGAATTGGTTGGTGAATACGGGCAGACAGATTGTTGATTGCATGAACTATTTTCATTGCGTTAATACACAATTTCCCTAAACATGTGTGTTTGTATGTAAACCTGGACTGTGGTTTTATTTAAATATTGTCATTGTGGTAAAACATGATTTCCATACATCAGTGTTTGTATATGGCTTTTAATAACTTATCAATATGGCATAACAGGATGTCCGTAGACATATTTTCATGTAAGTTTGTATGTGTGATCTTAGGCTTAAATTGTGTGCTCTTATTGCGGTATAACATGATTTCCCTATACATATTTTTGATGTTTGTATGTAAGGAGTTTGGATTAAGTAAATTGTTTTTATTGTGCTTTAACATCCTTTCATTAAAAAAAATAAATGCATGTATGTAAATGTGGAATATGGCTTTTATTAAATGATCATTACCTAAAGACTTCTCTTTCTAAACTGTTGGGCAGATTTTCATGAAATTTAATAGGAATGATACTTGGGTGACCTTTGTCAAACGTGGTTTAAAGCGTTCTGGGCCATTCGTCATGTAGGTCATAGATCTAAAAATAGATTTTTAGAATGGAACCTTAAAATATATTATGCTCTGAATCCGCTTGGCGCTAAGGCTTGGTATTTGTATGCAACATCTTATAGTGTTCCTCTATCAAGTGTGTTCAATTCATGGCCCAGCCGATAGCCCTTAAGTTAAATTGTTTTCCTCATATTTTAATCGTTAAAACTTGCAAAATATTTCACTCTGAAACCGAAGAGCCCATAAGATTGGTATATATTATGTAACATTGTGTAATAGTCATCTATCGAGTTTGTTCATATCAAATATCTGGGTTCAAAATTCACTTGAGCAATTAGGGTTATCATGTTCATGTGTGTGCTTATGTGTTTACTCTTTTGATTGAACGGACTGGTTAACATGCTTAAATGTTGCTCTTTAATGTAGGGATCGAATAGATTACACCTTTATCACATAGGTAAGCGCTTAATTATGTACTAAAGAACAAAACTATCTAAAACGTATGTATAACGTGTAGTGTGATTTCTACCTTTACACACGTATTTTTTCAATTTGTTTGACAAAACTTTTACCACATAAGTACATATCATCAATCTGTGAACAGTCCTTTCAATGTCTACCATTAACTTGTAGTTGCTTAAAATGTAAGTTTCTTTAATAAATAGTATTATCATAATTTCTAGTGTTTGAAATGTTGTCTCTTTGTCTTTGTTTTGTTGTCTTGGGAAAAGAACAAACTGTTTACACGACACGTGAAATCGAATTAAAATATTCAGCTGAAATGTTGATTTATATTAAGTTTAAAGTTGATACTTACTTTTTGGAAAGATGTAATGCAATGTTATGGTTATACCGTATTGAATGAAATTTATTTAATCACACATTAGTCAATTCCTTTCACATTTTTTCCTTAATCTATTGAAATTCAATTTACCAGTATTGTCGTGTGTTGATAACCTAATACTGTGTGCAATGGGGTAGTGTTATACAATGTATTATACTCGTAGTGGCTTTTACTTTAGTTTAAACCTATTTCTTTTAGCTTGATTGCATCGAACGTCTTAGGCTAACTATAAACGCTCTCGAGTCCGTTTCCTGGGCCTAGAACCAGTACTTGGGGTCTTTGAAGGCAATTTCAAGAACGCTCCCGCTTTGGGGATCGAACCCGTAACCTCCTGATCGCTAGGCGGACACCACATCCACTACGCCACGGTTTTACTTGCAGGCATATATAAGAGGCATTGTAAAATAATTTACAACAGCACGTTTAATCAGCCAACGCGATTCGTTAGGCAAGTTATCGGTTTTTATTAAGAGCAAACATGAACTGTTTTCTTTCTTTCACTACAGTTCCATCCCTGCCCAATGCAAAACTCCTTAAAATTACTTCATAAAATGTACTTTTTAGCTGATAAAAAACGATCACACCAAATAATAGATATTAACATGTCATAATCCATTGGTCACCTCTTTGTAAATATCGATATATTGCTCCTCAAACAATTTCTCCTTGGCCTTTTTATTTTTCGTCTTCACCTTCCTGCTCGCTTTCTGGTGTTCTGTCCAAGAGTCCAGGCAGGTGTATTTATCATGCCTAAGCTTTCTTTTTTTGACTCAGAGGTCCATGATCTCGGTCGTCACCCATGGCTTGTTCTTTCTTCTCTCTATTCCAAAGATGTGTTCGGCCGATGACAGCAGGACCTCCTTGATGTTGTTTGGGATAGTGTCGATGCATTTGTATAGGATGTTTAGGAATCCAAACTTGCCACGTACCTGTGCTATGCCTCTGTAATTAATGGATCTTTCAGTTTCTTAGTCGACACTAATGCGGGGGTTATCATACTGCGCTTATGCTTTAACTTTAGCTTGAGGGTGGTAACTATAAGTCATGGTCACTACCGATGTCTGCCCCAGGAAACGTTCTTGTTAACCTTGTTGATTCTGGATTGTAGCCGTTGCAGCGCCAGAATGAAATAGATCTTATTCTGTTCTTTCCTGTTTGGAGCATGCCATGTCGTTGTCGCGTATTGGTCAGGGTGAGTTGGTGGCTTCTGGCGTTGATCTCTCCTATGCCAAATCTACCTTCTGTCCCTGACCAGTCTTGGTAGGCGTCTGGTGAAACCTTCACGTACCAGTTGCCCTGGACAATGCGGTTGACTTTCTTCGGGACCTTGACTGTGAGGCTCTATATTGTCTTATATAACTTTACAATCTCCTCGTCCCCGTAGAGTTATATTGGTGCGTGAATCTGAAGGAAAGTAATGTTATGAGGTATTGCTGAGAAAAGGATAGACATTAGTCCGCTGGGAACTAGGGTGCAACTAATGACGCTGTTGACTTTCTCATTCCTAATCATTCCTAACGATGAAAGCAATCTCGTGGCGATGTATAGATTCCTCCTCGTTGAACCATATATTGCGCCCTTCGTTTGTTGTTTTTTTTTATCCGAGCGGTAGCGCTTCAGCTCGTGCGTCAGTTCGTTGACCTTGCCGAACGAATGGGATGCTCTTACGTTCCATGGTCCTATTGACGTTTCCTGTGTCTCCAACTTGATACAGTACAGGCACCGCGTACTTAAACAAATGCCACTCGCCGCGGTGTTCATCTAACTGTGTTCGCCTACCAAAATGAACACCGCGATGGGTGTTCGGATCAAATGTCGCGGGGGCCGTTTGCCATAAGGCGAACACCTCGAATCACCGCGGACCCATTATACGTACCGCGGTGTTCATCGTGTTTGATAAAAATAAATTAATTGAAAATAAACGTATTGTATTGATCCCTTTCATTAAAAAGTGATAATGATTAAATAACATATATTTTTCTTTTCGGGGCAAGTCGGTACCAATTTGCAGAAAGAATCTACCGAGCGTTTGAATGCTATAGGTGTCATTTGGTGTCTTAATAAATTAACAAGCGATTACGAACAATCACAATCGATTACCGCATACATGCGAAAATTCCCGTCTCTATCCATTACCCGATAATCCCGTATATTTCTGATTTCCATTTTGAAATGCTAATTCTGGTAAATATTGACTATAAAAGTGTGATAGAAATGCAAAAATCACAAACGTTCGCCATATCTCTAAACTATCAAATGAATTTCGGCAAATGGTTCTATTTAAAGATTTGATGAAATAAGCGCCCAATCAGGACAGGTATATTCCAAGAATCGTAAATCACCTGACGCCTAGTGCGCGCGTTGTGTACAGTTCATGTTCTGTTAGCCACACATAAATACACGTATATGCCCATTAAATTTTCATGGTTCTCATAAAAAGCGCGCGAAAATTGGCGTGGGTTTATTTATTTTTTAAACAAAAACTTCGTAGCGCAGACAACATTGGCATCTTTAAATTTAGATTATAAGTTTCGTAGTGAATTTCTACTCAAGTATACCGGGGTAGCTCGCGAATGATTCAGAGTAGACATTTCATCCGAATAAAATAAAAATCAAACACGCTGTTACACGCTATATTTAGATTTCATGCAACTTACATGTAAATGTACAAGTCATTTTCTGGTTTCGGGAGAAATGAAACTCAATTTTGTGCAAACAAAAAGGGCATTTGTATTGATTAACACCATAGGAGTTAATAGTATTGATCATCTAAACGCTTTATTTACGTTTCCGACTTCACGTACTGACCGAATTTAAGTACGCATACATGTGCACATAATATCTACATGTTCATGTAGTATATGATTTTCTTTTGTACATCAACATTTAAAATGCGTGATTGACCCTCGCAGACAGGTTTTTACGGTGGCTGCGCGGCATCGCAGTGATCACGGGTGTTCCCGTTAATGATAGCGTGCAATCGCGGCGATTTCGGGTGTTCGCCGAACACCGCGGTCAGTAGCGTGTCCGCCCCCCGAAAAATGTCACCCGTAGGGAAAAGTGAACACCGCGGACAGGCGTGTTTGTTTAAGTACGCGGTGCCTGTACTGTAGATGGATTAGTTCTAGTGATCGACTTGTCGTATACACCATAGAGACTGGCAAGGGAGCGCGTGGTCGTTGTTCTTCCGGGCCCGACGTGGTATTCTGGTGTTTTGTCATCATCATCATTTCCTTTCAGTGGGCTTGGGTCAATCTTGGTGGCTCCCGTCGCCTCTCTAAGAACTTGCAGCTGGTCGTACAAAGCCAGCGACCTCAGGTCGTGCCGCTCGCAAGCAAAAGCGGTTATCAGGGTGTGGTTCGGTCATTGTGAGAGTTTAGTTTCATGGTAGAACCAGGTGTGCCTGTCTTCTCGAGGGAGTTCTGCCAAGCGACAAAGTACTATCTCTACGCTAAACAACCCATACGCCACTGTTATTGTACAGCATTTAAAAAGAAAAGAATTATCAATGAAAATAGTTTAGCCACGAATTTGAAGAAATAAAGCAATAAATATAAATACATGAATAGATTTATAAATAAATAACCGGAGTACTCCCCTTCTACGTACACATCGCAATCTGTTTTGTCAGTATATTTGAGCTTTTGATGTAGTTATTTACTTACCTTGACGTCTAAATTATAGGAATGTTATACTTCTGTAATCACTGAATTCGGTAGAATCTTTTTTCTAGTGAAGAAATATGGTACTTTTATTTTACACCAAAAACAATATATCTTATATTTAAAGTTGTTTACATCATCCCGACGTGACCTTATGAGTCAACTAATAGTATGTGTATATAAATTGTAATTTTAGTATCTTGATAATACTTAAAGTACTCGATTTGAAAAACAAAATATAATTAATTACATAGTTAATCGTCTTATGTGGCTTTGCTAACACTAACCTTAGTCTTAGACTTAATATTTATATAACGATGTCAAAATGTCTAACGTATGATTAAGTACTGTTTTGTTAGAGCTATTTTAATACTAAGTTGTGAAATACAGACTAAGGTGAAACCGTTGTAAACTAAAAATAGTTAAACCTGCACAAGTGTTACGATGACTAAATGATAACAATAATGTCAATCCTGGCCCATATTTTAGAATGTTTGACTGCACTTCTGATCACAACTAACAATGTAAACAAGAAAATCCTAATCAACTTAGGGTTAAGAACAATGATGGCATACAAATGGCGCATATTTTAGAATGGTTGACTGCACTTCTGATCATAATATACCATGCGAACAAGATAATCATAATCCTCTTAATTCACCTAGTAGCACGGCCAATGGCGGCATGCAAATGTCGGACGCTAATCAAAATGTAAGACGCCTCGGTCCATGACTGTTCAAAATAACGAATCAATAACACACATAGCCAACGCAAGTTATCGGTGCGTCAAGGTCACATTCAATTCATTAAAAGGGGATGAACGGGTGTCCACTTTTCAAAAAAAAAAGTGATACAACAATTGGCGGATTTACATAAATACAACTAGCAACCAAATATAAAGTTAGGTTGGTCCGTAAGCCGCCTAATGAACTAACATCGGGACATCTTTACTTTGACTGATTTAACTATATCTATGTTACCGGTCCAATGGCATCGTTGGATATTTATAAATAAATAGTATATAAAGCGTTCAGTAGATCTAGAGCAAAAAAAAAATATATCAAATAAACGACCATGTAACGTCTTTGTCATGTGCTTTCATGTAAGTGGTGAGCATTTGACAAAAAATCCGTTGTTATGTTCAAATAATCCCACTGATTACGACATGCTGTTACTAAGAACAGACTATTCAAAGAAGAAACAAAAAATCAGCAGTTATTTTAATGAAACTGATTGGTTCTCCGTAAATGAGTCAGTAGTTTCTGAAACTTGTTTTTATAAATAAATATAACTTTTTAATTTTTTACATAAGAAAAACATAAAATTAATTAAAGAAAAAACAATATGGCTCGTTTGAATATTCAGGAGCGCAACGGCTCAATCGGCATGTTGCAAGCCGGTCAGTTATTAAGACGTGTAAGTGTATGCGTTTTACTTTTCACATTGTTAACATTTAACCTTTTACGAGTTGGGAATTCGACTTTTGAAGTGAAGTTTTTTTTTTTTTAAGTTTTATATTTTTTTTGCTTTTCAATTTCAATTAAATTTTCATGAATTGTTAGATATGTGTTGAATTATTCTTAGTCAAAATTTCAGCACAATCCGTTCAAAAATAAGAGAGCTACATTATATTATATTATAAGAATACAATACACTACATTACAAACATTTATTGCGATGTATAAGGGAATAACTGAAAACATCATTAACAACGACAATTCAACTTGTTTTTACTTTAGTTAATTAGGAACGTAATTTGTAACTTTTATTTAGCAAAAAATACTGAACGTCAAATAACTTTTTTTATGACCCCCAGTCTGTACTGGGGGACATATTGTGTTTGCCCTGTCTGTTGGTTTGTTGGTTTGCTTAAACTTTAACATTTGCCATAACTTTTGCAATATTAAACATAGCAACTTCATATTTGGCATGAATGTGTATCTCATAGAGTTGTATTTTTTGAGTGGTGGAAGGTCAAGGTCAAGGTCATCCTTCAAGGTCAAAGGTCAAATACATGGGTCAAAATCGCTCAAAAGGGGACATGGTGTTTCACAAACACATCATGTTTAAAGATAATTCTCGTTTATTTAAGCATGATTTATGTTAGAGAGTTCTCTTGCTGACCCACTTTTGTCATAAAATTTAGTTTAAATTACATGCTACGCAAAGTAAGTAATGGCTTTATGAAGTGAATGATGTCATTTCATGTTTTGCATGTATACAATTACTCGATATCAGAACTAATATATACCTATCATAAGTGTATATGTACATAGTTGTGCTATTCTTTCAAAACCATTTAGACCCGGTTCTTGCTGTAAGGAATGTGTTGACCATATAAGCAGAACCTCTAATAGCAGGAGCAATAGCGATCATCTCACAAGTTCTCGGAAAGGTATCCGGTACCGTCGCACAATCGTGTATAAGCCCGGTGAAGGGTCATCCGGATCATCAACAAGCGACAGCCATACATCGAAATCCAGCAGCGATCGACGTGGAAGCAAGACCTCTCATAGCAGTAGCAATAGCGATCATCGCGCAAATGTTTAGAATGGTAAAAGGTACCGTCGCACAATCGTGTATAAGCACGGTAAAGGGTCATCCGGATCATCAACAAGCGGAAGCCATACATCGAAATCCAGCGGCAAGAAATCTGATAGCAGTAGCGATAGCGATCATCACACAAGTTCTGAGAATGGTAAAAGGTACCGTCGCACTATCGTGTATAAACCCAAGCCCGGTAAATGGTCATCTGGATCATCAACCAGCATAAGCTATACATTGGAATCAAGCAGCGATCGACGATCTCCTCGACCAATACAGACCCCGAGGACGACGGTCATTGAATATCGAGGACGCTTCAAATGTACAAGGTTTTGTTCGAACAATCATGTATAAGGCCGGTTCCAGAATAAGCGACAACCATGGTCCGAGCTCCAGTAACGATGGCACAAAAAGCGGAAAAGGCTCGGGAAGATTTGAGTCGAAGTAAAGCCGCAGCCACAGTTCCAAACCAAGAAACGGTGGAAAGGGATCCAAAAAAAAAATAAAAAAAATATGGCGAACGTTTGTGTAAGTGAAATTCTTTACCACTTTTATCGTCAATATTTATTCGCTGTTTCAAATGAAAGTCGTGATTATACGGGATTATTTGATAATGGATAGAAATGGGAAAAGCAATGCTCTCGCTGGATTAAAATTTTCTTTGGCACCATTTTCGCCATTTTAAAAATTGTGTCGCCTTTTTTAAAATATAAGAGCCATTTTGTAGCCTTTATTTAATTACAGTCTTCAATGCGTATACTATTTTTTTATTCTGTGTTTTATGATTAAGACCCCATTTTCATACTTGAGCCTTCAGTTTTAACCTTTTGTCATTATACAATTAACATACACTGACGACTGTAACTCCAATATAAGCCACCAGCCTGCGTTATTAGTACGGACTTCATTATAAATAAGTTCAATCCTCATTTATTGCCATGTTGTGTTGTCATCACGTCAGTTCTAATTGCACAATTCACGCTATTTTTCAAAGATCTCTAAACCCTCACTTTACCGACATTCCAGTGTTTTCAGACGGATCTTGTCGTAGTATTTTGTGAAAAACATAATGTGCAATAAAAAGTTACCAGCCTTTAACGTTATCAAAACATTTTCAGCCACTTTGTAATCAGTTTCTCCATAGCCAGTAGTTCTCATTATTATCTATGATAATGTTAAATTTATTAAGCAAGTTATCATGGATTCACTTAACAAAGTACTTTAACAAATAACACAACTTGTTCGAATATCAATATGCAATATTTCCGGTTCCTTTAATGTTGAATGAGTAGATGTGCTAACTGACCAATCATATTCAGCACAGCTTGAGTACTTGCTGATCAACCTGACCGCCGGAAATAAAATGACGCCGGAACAGAGGAATCATGCATTCAGCGTGCTTACTACGTGCCCGAACCGTGTGTTCGATGTTAAGGGGTGTTGGCGCAGTTTTGCTGACTTTTTTCCATCAAATAGTTTTTTTTTTCTCAAAATTTATATTCAAGTACAACATACAAATACTATATGAAAAATGAAGTGAAAATATATGGTAACCGGCTTTGTTTTGATTTTATTATGCCACGAGTGCACTTTTACATAGGAGACGCTGACATGATATTTTAAAGTGTTATCGGATACCCCATCCGATAACGCTTTTAAGCTCCGCCCATCAATATCCGTTTTTAAACTCCGCCCAATTTTGTTTTATTCAATGAATTTCTTAAGCTTTCTATGTTTAAGCCCCGCCCATTCTGAGAACTACTTTTTTTTGTAGACGTGGAATGTCACTTATTTTGTTAAAATGTAAACAAACATAGCGATTCATATTTTATTCAGAACATTAATAATCAAGAAGTATTTTTTCAACAAACAAAACTAACACTTTATTAAGTATATAATCATAGGGATATATGAATAAACTGAGCATAAATCAATGGCAAAAATGAAACCAATACAAATTTGCGCCGCTACCATTCATTTGCTGCAGATGAACACAAATTAAAACAGTAATTATAAACATTTCACTTAACACAAATAAACTTAACACGTTTAGAACAAACATGACAGATTTGAACAAAAGAAGAATTTATGACGAATATTCATAAAACATCTTGTCTAAAATTATATAAAAAATATAACTAATACTTTAATTTGCTTTCCTTTTTTTGTCATTCTTATAAAAAGCAAGGCAAACACAGGTGAATCTCATACACAATGAATTAACATTCACAAAGTAAAATACTTAATACTTGATTGAGATGCTTTGTTAATACCTGTCATGCCTAATAATACATGAAAAATTCAATTTTTAAGTGTCTAAAATCAAAATTGCACATAAAAAATGGTTCTGTCTCCACAACCAAACAGGAAATTTGTGTAGTCTACCTGAAAATGAAATAAAGAAGGTTTTAGAAAAAACATCATCAAACACTCATTGCACAACTGCTTTAAAGGGACTTGTTCACAGTTTTTGGCATGTTTTGAAGTTTGTCATTCAATGCTTTAAATTGTTAAACATAAACATCAGAACAAAAAGCTACAATATAAAAACAAGAACAAAAGTGAAAAATAAAACAAATAATAAAAAAAGTTAGCCACACCAGGGCTCGAACCACTGACCCATGGAGTAAAAGCCAAGCGACGAAACCACTCGGCCATCCGTCTTCACATGTGTAAGTGTGTTATTCAGAGTTTATGTTCGGGTCGTCGTTGAGTCTTGACGACTACATTATGTGCGGACCTGACCATCCGTCTTCACATGGGTTGCCATTTATTTTATTCTTTATATAACCATCCACGTGTTGTTACAAAACATAACGATAATACAAGAAATCAATTTTTTTAAATCGTTTCGCGTCTGAGACGCTTTATTATTTTATCTATTTCTAACGGTGATTTTTCGAAAACGAAAGTGTGTTTTCAGTATAAGTATGCGGAATTAGTGTTATTTCACACACAGGTGTACATTGTTAATTTATTTCTTGAATCTGTGACAAAAAGTTGAAAAGTTCTCATTTTGATAAACTGTGAACAAGTCCCTTTAATAATAAAATTCTAGATCTATAAATTTGTATTAAACTATATAGGTAAATTTTAGTTCTATAACATGCAAAGATAAAACAATAATAATAATAATAAAAAAAACAACGCTCTAAACAAAAAAGTATTACCTTTCCGAAAAAATAATTAGATGGGTTGATGTGAAGCTGTGCCGGGATGCAGGGGGGGGGGGAGAATATCTCGAGTTTGTTGACGAGGGTAGAACTGTTCCGCCAAGAATTTGAGTAGATATCATGACCCAAGAAATATGTGGTCGCAACATTCTGCAATTAAAAGAAAAACATTATTATAATAAAATAAAACAAATCCAACATAAAATAAAATTTCAAAAAAGAGTTTCTTAATTACATTTGTATTGCACAACTTGAACAAATTACAACTTGAATAGACACAATATTATTATTACGAAATGAAAATGTATAAACGCCACTTTATATATAAAGAAAATAATTAAGAATTTCTTCAAACTTAAAATATGTTTATTATAGACTCAGGGCTTTTTTTGCTTATTAAGGGAATAGGCGCAGGGCTCGAATTACTCTTTTTTTTTCAACTCGCATTTTTTCTTTCCAACTCGCAATACAAGTTTAAAAAAAAGGCATCCTTTGGTAGATCTAAACTAGAGAAATAAAGCCCTGAGCTTGTAGTGATACTGTGGTAACAGATACACAAATATAAA
>VMBQ01011108.1:6212-17520 GCA_007657795.1 Dreissena rostriformis | reverse complement strand
AAAAAAAAAAAAAAAGAAAAACAAATAAGGGTGTTTTTTTGCAATTATGTTTTTGATCGTGATTTTTTTTGTTTGTTTATTGGTTTTTTTTGCATTATGATGTTTTGTTTTTGATAATCATTATTGAAAAAAAAAGTCTGTTAAAAGTACCTTTTTATGACCCCGAAGGTGTGCATATAGTGATCGCACTGTGCGTCTGTCCGTCTGTCTGTCCGTCTGAAATTCAGTTACACTTTGCGTTTAGGTTTCGAAAAATGTGGAAAAACACTTTGCATTTAGGTTTAGAAAATGTGGAAAAAGGGGGCATATGTGATCCTATGATGACAGGCCTTGTTTGTTTTAAAGTTGAAATATCAATAAAATATATGACATGTAAATCTGCAATAACAAGCACTGTCATACAAAAGCATCCCTATGAAGATGTGTCTAATTTCAACATCATATCTTTAATCCATGTAATACATGGATGCAATCGGATATAATAATTAACTCAACAAATAAATTAAGCCTCACATAAATGTATTTCTGTGTAAACCATGTAATGTTCATTCGAAGAAAAATGTATGTGCAATATCTTAAAAATGTTTGACCAAGTTGAAATGGGGGTAGACAGAATACATGTTTACAGTTTATTCCAAAATCCAAATTCCTACTTGTTTGTTACTATACATGTATAATAGTAAGGTTATTGATGTTGCAATTTTAAGCATGGGATCATATTATTTTCAGTTTTTCCTATCCGAGACCAATTTTGTCTAAAAAAGACTGATTGGAATACTGGCATTTGGTCCGATTATTTTTATAAAATTCTCCGGGCACTATTAAAATCAAGATAATCCCCTGATTGTGAACACAAAGCATTATAGATGTGAACATGGGTAGATCAGGGATGCATGAATGGCCCCGGTCATGTCACAATCAGATGGATAAATTTGAATGGTTTTGCAGTTGTGTAGCCCTTTGCATGCTGGGAAATTTGTCGTCTGCTAAAATGTTGTCTGCTGAATTTCTGAAATTAGCATTTTCTTCATTTTTTTCAAAGAATACTATCAGAATAGCAAACAGTTTGGATCCTGATGAGACGCCACGTTCTGTGGCGTCTCATCTGGATCCAAACTGTTTGCAAAGGCCTTCGAAATTCGGTTCCAGCGCTCAAAGGGTTAGCGGTTGTCGCACTTCCCATGCCTATCAGTCTTTACAGTGTCATTCTCAAGAACACAAAATTGTGGCGATTTGCTATTGAGACTTATAATAGTAACTACAAAATAATTATCATCATGAAAATCATGCATTTTCTGCATCATTAAATTAATGTTCGTGGTATCACATACTGAATATTTTATCAATACAAGGTTAACAAATTGTTTGACATTATGTTTTTAATAATGTACGACAAAACTAGTATAACAGACCTATGGATTTAAATTTTATTGAATATAAAGTCAGTGACATTAAATATGAAAAAAATGCGTAGATGATATAAATGATTACCAACATTACTATTGTTTGGGACATTCTTTTTTTTCCCCTGCCAATGCGGAGGGATATAGAACTGGGTTGTCCGACCATCTATCTATCAAAAAAAATTGAAATCAGCAGGGGATATCAATTCAACGAATTTGTTTGTTTTTTGTTGCAAACATGTTCCAGATAAAGAATGGGTATTTTATGACACCTAGTCCTATTTGTTTAACTTTTCATTTTTGCGATTTGTTGACCTGAAGACACATTGTTTTTAGCTCATCTATTTTTTGAAAAAAAATTATGAGCTATTGTCATCACCTGAGCATCGACGTCTGCGTCGGCGTCCGGTTAAGTTTTGTGTTTAGGTCCACTTTTCTCATAAAGTATCAAAGCTATTGCATTCAAACTTGGTACACTTACTTACTATCATGAGGGGACTGGGCATTTTGACAGAATTATGTGCCCTTTTTATACTTCGAAATTTGAAAATTTTGTTAAGTTTTGTGTTAAGGTCCACTTTATTCCTAAAGTATCAAAGCTATTTCTTTCATACTTGCAACACTTACTAACTATCATAAGGGGACTGTGCAGACAAAGTTATGTAACTCTGACTGGTTTTTTGACAGAATTATGGCCCCTTTTATACTAAAGAAAATTGAAAATTTGGTAAAGTTTTGTGTTTTGATCCACTTTACTCCTAAAGTATCATAGCTATTGCTTTCAGACTTGGAACAGTTGCTAACTATTATAAGGGGACTGTGCAGACAAAATTATGTAACTCTGACTGGCAGTTTGACAGATGTATGGCCCTTTTTTGACTTAGTAACCTTGAATATGTGGTTAAATTTTGTGTTTAGATCCACTTTTCTTCTAATGTATTAAGGCTATTGCTTTCAAACTTCAAATACTTTTTGACTATTATGAGGGTACTGTACTTGACAAGTTGAATTTGACCTTGACCTTTGAATGACCTTAAATGTCAAGGTCAAAGTATTCAATTTTGCTAAAATTGCCATAACTTCTATATTTATGATCAGATTTGATTCATACTTTGACAAAACAACACTTACCTGACATACCACGAAAGACTCCACCCAAACCATCCCCCACATCCCACCCCAGCATCCCCCCCCAAAAAAAAACACCCCACACTATACCCAGAGCCCCAGATAAGGATTTGTGAAATAAGTAACAGTACTGCCACTGACAGAANTTCCCATTTTTTTTCTTATTTTTGAAAGATCATCTAATAAATGACCACACCCCACACTATACCCAGAGCCCCCGATAAGGATTTGTGAAATTAGTAACAGTACTGCCACTGACAAAAAGAAAAGGAGTAACGCTGAAAATCAATTAGTACCTGTACTACCATACCCAAAAATACAGGTAGTACTGTACTTCCCGTGTTCTTGGATATTGAAGGGTGTATAACTGACTCTCAGAAACATTTTCAGCAATTATAATAAATATATTTAGCTTCTTAAACAGTTACTATATTAGGTTTCCATTCTGAATTATGATGCAAATACAACTTCACATTAAAACTTATGACTAAAAATACTCTATTTTCTTGGTGACAATCCAATCATATTTGGTTTTCCAATCTTCCACAGTTTTTGGTAGGATCCGTTTCCCATCGTGTTTTCTAACGTTTTTAGCCACCAATGCAATCAAATCGTTTAATATCGGGGCAACAATGACTTTTTCTGGGTTTACAGATTGAATGTCAGGATGGTTAGACGACCGTATGTAGCCATTATATGACAACAAAGTTTTGTTTTTTTTACCGATTTCGGTTTAGCCGGCCTTCCCTGGCGCGCAGACACATTGTTTTTGATGGGTTTATGAGTTTCCGGAAATCACACGACAGAATTGACAATAATACCGGAACCCAGTCTACAACTTTTTGGTAATTTAAAATAACGAAAAGCGCCTTTAGGTAAGACACTAACGAATCAGGCCGCGCTGACGCGGACATATTGGTACGGCCAGATTTTTTTCGTAAATGCGTTAAAGGGATATTAACCCTTTCCCGCTCAGATACACATTATGACGCGTTTTTTGGTCCCTTAGAAAATCATATAAAATTAAAGACCTTTCTTGATGGACTTAAGTTTTGAAGTCTTCATTTCCAACCCTAAGATGCTGATGAGCAGCAAACAGCATAAAACCTGAACAAACTGGAGTTGATTCACAGGCTGTTCTGGTTTCATGCTGTTTGCACATAGCCATTTTCACTTTGCTTCTGAGTGGGAAAGAGTTAAAATCGTAATTGTACGTCCAGTTTATAACAATAAATGCGTAAACCTTCCTGAAAAAGCCGTATTTACGACTGTACGGCCCTTATCTAGAGCTCTGTATACCCCTCCCTCTCAAACNAATATATGCCAATTAACAAGTTTGCTATCTGAAAGTAGCCATATGATGGTGGTACTTGTACACATTAATATTTGAATGACAGTTCTTTTTTGTATCACTTACATGTTTTGTTTATTCACATTGCGATGTATGGTTTGTGCATTTCTTTATAAAACTTGGCCTAGTAAAATAAAATCATGCATTATAACAGCAAATTAGTGTAGGGAAATTTAATGTTACCAAAATAAGTATTGATTAGCAGTGCAGCACATTAGTTCACTTTGTAATGTAGATCATAATAAGAAGTTGGCATCAATAGTTTTAGGACAGTTTCTAGCTATCTGCTATGTTTTAGGTAGTTGAATTAAACATACTGTCTATCTATGTACCTGTAATTAGCAAATTTAAAAGAAGATTTTTATGAAAGACAATTATAAAGAGTTGTGTACATAGTTTACTTAATAGCAACGGTTTCTTTAGTTTTTCTGAAAATGGGAACATAAATTGTTTCTTCGAGTGATTGTAACAATTTTTTAAACTTTACAATTTATTGTGCTGACTGTACACCTAATTAAACCTTCAGACATGATAATTTTTTAATGAGTGCTGTATTTTTATGTAAATGGATATTGTTGAGATATTATTTGCGATACACATTTTTTAAGGTCTGATTATACCTGATAGTATAACCATGGTAAATTCATGATTAAGACTTCAATTTCAATGGTGGCTCCAATTGTGATAGTAGGAACCTAGCAAAAAGCAATCAATTTTAACCCTTTGAGTGCTGGAACCGGATTGTGAAGTCCTTTGCAAACAGTTTGGATCCAGATGAGACGCCACAGAACGTGGCGTCTCATCAGGATCCAAACTGTTTGCTATTCTGATAGTATTCTTTGAAAAAAAAGTGAAGAAAATGTTTATTTTAGAAATTCAGCAGACAACATTTTAGCAGACTACAAATATCCCAGCATGCAAAGGGTTAATAGCAGCATATCAAGTTTAAGAGCTGCATATATGATTTAGTTTGTATACATTTCTTTCTTTTGTTATTGTAAACACAATATCATTTAGTTTGTATACATTTCTTTTTTTTTATTGTAAACAAAATATCATTTACACACATGCACATTTCATGGACGATTTTTTTCAAATAATTTTTTCCTCTTTTGCAGGAGATAGAAGAAATAAGACGAGTCGAGCCAACAGGTTTGTTATTACTCCATTTTTTTTTTTTTTTTTATTTTATTGTTAACGTTTAATTTCATACAGTGTTGTTTTTTTATAAATGTGTTTCATGATAACATTTTGATTATCCAAAGGGTACAAATGTATATTTTTGTTGTTTGAAATTTCAAAGTGTAAAATGTATTATTTTATTTTATGGATGGATTTTGCAGTTAAGAGCTTATAACAATAGTAGATTTTTGTATTTAAAAAAAAATTGGCATGTAACACTCAGTAGTACATAAATTTGATTAACCTCTAATTCTAATCATACATTTGGAAAAGGCAGTAAATGTAACATAGTTATTACATATTTATTGACTTACTTATTACATAAAATATGATATTTTGGTTTAAACAGTATTTATTATGATACTTTGAACATGAAATGTGAGTTACATTTATATAAATATGATATTTTAAGATCACTTGAGTACGAAGTGCTCATTGTGAGCTGGTGTGGTCAGTCTATATATGGCATTGTTATATTTGTGTGCTGTGCCTCGTCAACTTTTAGCTCATTGTAACCTCTGTAGAGGTCACATTGAAACTTGGTCAGAATGCATTTCTTGGTGATATCTTGTTCAAATCTAGTTCACCTGCACCCAAATACCCAGACACCAGGTCAAATTTAAGAAAAACCTTGTTACCACACAATTATTTGAAGCCACATTTATGACACAATCTTGATGAAACTTGGTCAGAATGTTTATCTTGTCGATATCTATTCAAAGTTTGAATCTGGGTCAGGTGTGTCCAAAAAGTTATCAGGTTAAATCTTAAAAACAAATTAATCTAGAAGCCACATTTATGACTCAATCTTGATGAAACTTGGTCAGAATATTTATCTCTACAATATCTAGGCAAAGTTTTTAGGTAAAATACTACGTCACCACCTCAAGTCTTCAACAATTGGTGTCATTTAAACTACGGTGAGCTCTTTAGGGGCATTATGGCCCTCTTGTACATGTATGTGGATAAATCCCAAATTAATACTAAATCCTTTTTTTTTCGATAAGGACATCATTTAAATATGTTCTATTTTATGTTCACCAGAGTCAGGAGTTAAAGCTATGTTAATGTTGTGACAAAGGACTTCTGAATTTTGTTCATGTTTGTATACAATAAAATAAAATATGTGAGAAGCCAATTATTTTTTTTAATATTTATACATCATGGAAAATTAATATTCATAGGTGTATTGCTATTATGTCCACAGACTTAAGAAGGGGATAGTAGAAGATTTGCTAGATTCACCATGGACATCAAACTTTCTGAATTAAGCTAACTTAAGAACTTTATCATTTCTAGCATGCGTCTTTCTGGGTCAGCCAGTGCTCATTACATGAGGTTTGCATATTTTAGTGTGCCAGTTTTCTGGTAGTGATTGGCTACAAAGGTCATAGGTCAAGGTTACACTTGTGGTGTGCAGTTAGGTACAGGGAATCACTATTTTCTTGCCTGTGGTTCTTTTGTACATCTTTCTCATTGCCATAAATATTTGAACTAAACATGAATTTATATTTTTACCATTTTTATATGTTTTTCTTGTTTAAGTCTTTTTACTAGTGAACCATTAGTAATTTTAATTCATTTTTTTTTTTTTACTACTCTAATTATTTAAAGTTTCATACTTGCTTTGAATGAATTAGTTTTTTCATTGGATTTGTATTTGTATCTGGTATATGTTATGTATGAAGATTTTAAATAAGGAATGCCAAATAAGTTGTATTCATAATGTTCAAAAACAAATATATACAGGGACATACCGGGAACAAAAATCAAAGTCAGGCTTACAAAAAAATAAAAAATAAAAAAATTTGCCCAGGTTGCACATTAAGGCGGAACAATTCTTTAACCAACTCTTGAATTTACCTTATAATCCTGTTCAATAAATTTATGTAAATCACAGTGTTCAAAAATACATTTGCACTAGCCTGCGCCATTGTTTTCAATGAGCTCTTGAAATGTTTCTAATAAAAGGTATTTTTTATCAATTGGAATGGGGTATATCCAGTAAACATGTGGATATTAGGCACACAAATATTTTACATTTATGTGCCTTTATCAGACAAAGGTCATATGGTAAAAATAGTGACCATTGTATTATATAGCTTCAATTTGCATTATGCGTGGCAAGTGCAGAGAGTCTCCATAATTTATGTGCAAACATTAGTTTCACTTTAAAAGTTTGGAAAGTTTCACCAACAAAACATACATTTGATGTATCATTTTAACACGAATCAGTAGATATCTCGGTTTACTCCCATTTTTATTTGACAGCGCATCACTTAATGGTAGAATCTCCAGGTAAATCACCGTAGAAACCATGTCAGCTGAGTATGTCTGGCAATGACACAAGGGCGAGACGTGCTAATGCTGCTACTTTGTTGTCATACATGAACATTTCATTTTATGCTTTTGAAATGAGGGTTATTTTTTAAGCATAACATTAAGAAACTTAAGCAAATATTTTGTTGTTGTACATTAAGAAAAACAAATATTTGAAAATATGGTGACAAAACCAACATTTAATAAGTGACGGTGCACTGTGTGGCAAATATTCTACATTTGGTTACCAGTTTGCACATTGAATGCAGCATTAAAGTGTACAAGTTATTTTACATGTAATTTTGTTTATAATATGTATGATAATGATGTTTATAAAATATGTTTTTCCAAATACTATGATTCAATTATATTGTACACATGAACATTATTAAATATAAATGCAATAAAGAAAGCATGAATGCATGTTTGACAACAAAGTACTGTAATTGACGTTGCTTTAAAACCCTTGGTCATTCATCATGTTTAATATTAGCCCTGCTTGTGTATAGATAGATATTTGGTATTGGACTTTGTTTTACTTGTTCAGATAGAGCTATATAGAATTATGCACCTTATTTGTGTGTTGGGTTTGTGGAAATGTATTCATGGTTACAAAATATTACAACAAATGATATCATATTATTTTCTGCAAAGTGTTGTGCGCTGCACTTGTTTAAATTCTGTCTTAATATTTTACTAAGAATTTTATTCCTTGTTAACCCACTAAGATTTGATCTGTTTATTATGTTCTGGTGTGGTTGGTACATCCTTGCAATGCTTTGTAATAAATAAGTGGGTCTCTGGAAAAACTGGGCTTAATGCATGCGCAAAATGTGTCATCCCAGATTAGCCTGTGCAGTCTTGGAAAATTATGGTATGTTTGGTTTCAAGGAAGTTTCTTGTAAACAAAAACCCAGTATAGGCAGAAAATGTCGTCTCTGATTAGTTTGGGCAGACTGGAGTGCACAGGCTTATCTTGGACTACACATGACGCAGATACAGTTTCCATAGAGCTTGCCTCATATGTATGACTGATTCATGATTATTGCCTGCATGGTGCATATAGCTGACAGATTAGAGTCAATTTAAAAGAAATGGTACATTATTTAAATTGTGAATATATATAAAAATTCAAAGAGAAACCTTTGTGTGTATTTTGTTTTCATTCTTTTTATTTGGGGATGGACTTGGCAGAGACTGCATATGCAGTGTAAAATATCATATCCAGTTGAATCAGTTTCGAAGATGGGCATGTTCTTGCAAGCTGTCTATAAATTTTGATATTCATATCTTGATTCCAGAAAACATTTTGTATAATTTACTGTTCTCATTATGCCTTAAATTAATAGTTTGAAATGTGCCTTATCGACAGGTACAAAGTATGTCAAATATACAGTTTGCAGTTTGCTGGAATTGCAGTTTGCGAATGCATCACAGACACATAAAAGTATGCCATCTTTGGAATCGATTTCCACCTTTTTGTATAATAAATGAGCCTCGCTCTGTGCAAAGGGGGTTAAATGCATGTGCGTAAAGTGTTGTCCCAGATTAGCCTGTGCAGTCCGCAGAGGCTAATCAGGGACGCCACTTTCCACCTAAACTGGATTTTTGCTAAGAAGAGACTTTCTTTAAACAAATAATATCATTAAGCGGAAAGTGTCATCTCTGATTAGCCTGTGCGGACTGCACAGGCTTATCTGGGACGACACTTTATGCACTTGCATTAAACCCCATTTTCACAGAGGGAGGCTCATATTTTTGTCATGCTGAATCTAGTTTTGTTAAAATAGTGTGTTGGTAATGTGTTGTGTGTATTGCATGCATGGTAGTGAAACGTTGTTTAGATTATTAAGCACAGAAAGTTTTGTTGTAACCTGCATGTTTTATTTCTAACATATTCACCGTAAACTGGGATCACCTTAAAACTGCATTTCACATCGTCATGATTAATTTATTCATTTTTACATGTCCACTCATAATTAAGTTCATTTGACATGTAACATTCTTGTTAACATCATTTATTTCGCCACTGACTTAAATGTTACCGAGTCTTAATGACTGCTTTCCAGAGCTTTACTTAATCATCATGTACCGCACAAGCTTTTTTCTATTTTAGCCAAAAGAACGGGACGCCTTCATTACCCAGAATTCCACAGAATGGACGGGCCCCTAGCCCACCGACGAGCTCAAATCGACCTAAATCCGGGAACCAGATGAACGGTCGACAGAGAACGGTACAATCGTCGACACGACGGCCCAATGATTCACTAACCCATTCCAAATCAACACCAAGCATTGTAAATATTACATGTTCCACATTTCTTTGTAGAATATCACCAAATTGGTTCAAAGTGCATGAAAATGATATAAGATTGGGATAAATTTCAAATGCGTAGATCAAAATTTGATTTTTCAATTTTTTTTTCTTTCTATACTTAATTGGTGTTTTTCTTAATGGTAAAAGCAATAATATTGTGAACTTAGCATTTCATTTATCTCCATAGTAGACATTCAATTGCAGTAAATTAGTATTTAAAAAAATTAAAAAAAATGTCAGTTTATAAAAGGGCAGAAATGAATTTTAGAAGTTAAATATTAATTATTTTACAATGCTTAAAAACTGCCTCCTTGTTTTGTCTTAATGTGCAAACCGTTTTAAAGTTCTGTTTGTCTTTTTACTAATCTATTAGTCACACTTTCTATAGTTTTATTTTCTTTATTATTAAGTTATGAGACTTTTTTCAATTCCTTTGTGCTTTATTATCCAAATTGTATTGTTGCTTTCCCTAGTTACGCACGAAAAAAATATTTTTTAGAATTAAATCAATTATCAAAAACCCCTGCCCCCAATTTTTATGCTCAGGGTAGGGTGGCATATAGCAGTTGAACTGTCAGTCTGTCTGTCCGTCCGTCCGAAAACTTTAACGTTGGCCATAGCTTTTGCAATATTGAAGATAGCAACTTGATATTTGGCATGCATGTGTATCTCATGGACCTGCACATTTTGAGTGTTGAAAGGTCAAGGTCATCCTTCAAGGTCAAAGGTAAAAAAATACAATCCAAGGGAAGTAGAAAGCTTTAAAAGGGAGATAATTTCTAAACCTGTCAAATGATATATTGAAATTTTATTTTAAAGCGGCACAATAGGGGGCATTGTGTTTCTGACAAACACATCGCTTGTTTTCTCATGAAATAGGAAAACAAATAAATTTGCAATAAATTTGCAACTAAAAAAAATGTAAAATCGGAACAGGGACCTCCATTATTTATTTTAGTGTGTGGCTCTTGCATGGGATCTTCACTTTAAATGTTTTACAAAAGCTTATTATTCTCCCAAGTTACGAGATAAAGGGGGTATACATGGATCACTTTGTCAGTCTGTCTGTCTTTATGTCTGTCTGTCTGTCCATAGACACAAACTTGTGCACAGGCGTTCTTCTGACCTGTTAAACGTAAAACATTCATACTTTTAGGGGTTGTTTCTTATCATATAGTTGTTTATGAGTGATTTTTATCATCTTTGTCAAAAATAACAAAAGTAATGCCCCTTTTTAGCTCATCTATTTTTTGAAAAAAAAGTATGAGCTATTGTCATCACCTTGGCGTCGGCGTCAGTGTCTGCGTCGGCGTCGGCGTCCGGTTAAGAAAAATGCTCATAACTTCTATGTCCCTTGAGATATAACCTTCATATTTGGTATGCATGTGTATATGGACAAGGCCTTTCCATGCGCACAAAAATTTTGACCCCTGTGACCTTGACCTT
The DNA here is from genome assembly GCA_007657795.1 of Dreissena rostriformis. Lineage (NCBI taxonomy): Eukaryota > Metazoa > Mollusca > Bivalvia > Myida > Dreissenidae > Dreissena > Dreissena rostriformis. The sequence continues at coordinate 6,374 of VMBQ01011108.1, read as the reverse complement.
GAAGTAAGGGTCTGCGTTTAGGTTTCAAAATCTGCGTTTAGGTTTCGAAAAATGCTCATAACTTCTATGTCCCTTGAGATATAACCTTCATATTTGGTATGCATGTGTATATGGACAAGGCCTTTCCATACGCACACAAATTTTGACCCCTGTGACCTTGAC
>VMBQ01011107.1:5722-20864 GCA_007657795.1 Dreissena rostriformis | reverse complement strand
ATACGGTCAATCTGGACTATGCATGGCCCCATTACCAACCCTGAGGCGCTCCGCCCACATAGACCACACCCACCCAAAATTGCCTTTTACTATAATTTCTTCATTTCTACACCGATTCACTTCAAATTGATACTGAACTTCTCTTATGACAATACGGTCAATCTCAACTATGCATGGCCCCATTACCAACCCTGGGGCGCCCTGCCCACATAGGTCACACCCTCCCAAAATTGCCTTTTACTATAACTTCTTCATTTCTTCACCAATTCATTTCTAATTGATACTGAACTTCTCTTATGACAATACGGTAAATCTCAACAATGCATGGCCCCATGACCAACCCTGGGGCACACCTAGGTCAAACATTCGGCGTGGGGATACGCGTCGGCCTCTTCCGCGCCATTTCTAGTTCTTTATTTAGTTTTAACCTATTTATTTTAGCTCGATTGCATCGAAAGCCTAAGGCTTATTTGAAACGCTCTCGAGTCCGTTTCCTGGGACTAGAACCAGTACTCGGTGTATGTGGGGAAGATTCAATGAACGCTCCCACTTTTTCTTTATTTAATAGTTTTTTTTTTCTGAAGCTATTTAGTTCCAATGTTTACATTTATCAGTCTAAAGCATTTAATGACACACTTCAATACATGCCAAAATCTGTGAGAAGGTCCCTTTAAGATGCAAAACCCCACAATTTAACGAGAACACTACAGCTGTAAAATTATTATTTCCTGCTAGAACATCACAGGAATAAGCCAATTAACTGTATACGTGTACATGAACATAGCGTTAAAAATTAATATTCAAGCATTTTGGGTGAAACTTAAAACATGTCTTTACTTAAATGTCTTCTTCTGGGAAAGTCAACTGCACAATTACTGTATGTAACTTGAAAGATTAACTTTTTTTATGATTTTCCATAAAAAACTATGTAATCAAGCAAATTCGTTGAAATGATATCCCCCGCCAAATAAATCTTGTTGATTGATGGGTGCAGAACTAAAAGAAAAGGTTATTTGAAGATTCGATTTTCTTTTTTTGTACATACCGACATGCGGATGGATGAATAGGAAAACAACTGCATAGTAACAAAGTGTAGGGTTATTGTTTTATGCATTGCAATTTCCCGCATTGATATCTACCGGGGTGTACACCAATGAAGTTTCATGTTAAAATCTTGTGTCGTATCTGAGATATAGCCCTGAAAAAATACATTATAAAAAAACAACAAAGGGCAATAACTGTTATCTAAGAAAGTGTAGGGTTATGATTCTTGTGCATGGCACTTCTCATTGATACATTGATATGTATACACCAATGAAGTTTCATGTTGAAATCTTATTAAGAATCTGACATATAGCCCTAAAAAGTTACATCATACAACAACACAAAGGTCAATAACTCTTATTTAAGAAAGTGTAGGGTTTTGGTTCTTTTGAATACACATATTAAATTGCATGTAGAATCTATGTCGTTTCTGAGTTATAGCCCTAAAACGTTTGTGAAAGACGGACCTACTGACAGGCGGACGGACAACGCCAACACTATATCCGTCCGCCTTTAGGGACGAAATGCCTAAATTCAGAACAAAGATAGGGCTTTTCAATTTCTGTTAATGGACAGAAATGATCTTAATTTAAACACGCGCGGGTCACATGTAAAACCACGTGACCATTGTATCATTGTTTACAAAGCCATTTGCCATGGAGAAACCGTGTTATTTAGTAGTTCTTCTTTGTTTTGAAAAGCGCGGAAGTGGAAATCACGTGAAATTGGCGCTCACGTGACCCAAAGCGTACATACGTCACAGGTTAATAATAGTCTTGGTGATTCCGTTATGTTCATGATTAGGTTTCGTATTTTTGATGCTTTTGACATTTTTTGGCACAATTTTTGCGAAAATCAGTATGGAAGAGTTAAGCTTTAGAATTTATCTGACGATTATTGATCAATTCTGGTCAGTTGAGAAAACCAAATTGTTGTGAGAAATATCAACTCTGCCGGCTTAAACAAACTTAAATACCATGCATCTCGATTTACTAAAGAACTAGTAGTACATGTACATGAATATATAAGTAACAATTTATTGAATTTGTTTTTTTTTACTTCATGTGTGCCTTCGAAGCAGACCAAATGTTGTTTAACATAACTTGTCAAAACAACAAAACAAGAGGGCCAAGATGGCTCTAGAACGCTAACCTGTGAAATAAGCATGCCCAGTGGCATGATTTGAACAATATCAAAAATATCAAAGCTGCGTTCTTTGTGGTTAAAGATAAACAAGGTTTTTTAAGCTTTGACCTGGTCTATGTTTTTCAACGGACCGGAACCACTTTTGAATTCAACCAACATTTTCCAGGTTTCATGAAGATCGGACAAGAAATGTTGCCTCTAGAGTGTTTACAAGGTTTCTCTATAGCCAAATAAGGAAAACTGCCCCGCCCACTCGCGGCCATGTTTTTTTTTAACGGACCGGAACCACTTTTGAACTCAACAAACATATCATTAAGACAAACTTTTTGACAAAGCTACATGAAGATTGGACATAAAATGTGACTTATATAGTGTTTACAAGGTTTTTCTTTTTTTTGACCTAGTGACCTAGTTTTTGACCCAGCATGACCCAGTTTCGAACTTATCGAGGTATCATTGGGACAAATCTTCTGACTAAGTTTCATGAAGATCAGACAAGAAATGTGGCCTCTAGAGTGTTAACAAACCAATGTTGACAGACGACGGACAAAGACCGATCCCAAAAGCTCACCTGAGCTCATAAAAAACAGGCATAAACGAGTAACCAATTCAGTAGCTGTATCATATTGCATCGTGTGAGCAATATAGAACCATGATAGTCTCATGTTGTGTATCTTCATCAATATGTGTGAAGTTCAGAAATGTGTTGTCATTTCGTTAATTGTGAAGATAAGATCTGCAAACTGTTAATTTCAACATATAAGTCATCTTCCATCAACAGGACAGTTATATGTTTATACTGCTGGAGTTTTTTTTATTGTTAATTGTTTTCAGCTGCTTAACGGAAAGTGTTCTCAAATAAACTATAATAGAAAGTTACAACACATTTATAAATTTATAATTTAAAATTTTGACAATATTAAAGTTTTTCGTTGGTTTTATAAGAACTTGTTCACAGTTTGTCAAAATGAGAATTTTCAAAAGTTTTTTGTCACGGATTTAAAAAGTAATTGAACAATGTACACCCGTGAGCGAAATAACACTGTGGTGACTCATACTGAAAATACATTTTCGTTTACGAATAATGATCGTTAGATATTGATAAAATTATAAAGCGTTATAAACGCGAAACGATTGAATAATTTGGAAAGTTCTGTTGTTATCGTGATATTCTGTAACCATACGTGGATTGCTTATATATAGTTTAAATTACAGTCAAACTCATTAAATAGCAGCACGGATAACCGAGTGGTTTCGGCTTTAGACTTTTACTCCAAGGATCAGTGGTTCGAACCCATGTGGGGATAACTTTTTTCTTTCTTTAATTTTCTTCTGTTTTATACTGGAGATTTTTAGTTCAGATGTTTACATAATCATTGTAAAGCATATAATGACACACTTCAAAACATGCCAAAATATGTGAACAAGCCCCTTTAAATAATTTTAAACTTGAAGACAATTAATTATATTTTCCATTGATTATTATACAATTTGGCATGATGCATGATTTTTTTCAGTCATTTTCTAGTTTGTAATCGTCTTGTTAAGGTTGGACACTTGATGCACCAAAACTGAAATTATTTAACTATTATGCTTTGTTACAAAACCCATTTAAAAGCGTCAAAAACTGTCGTAACCAATACCCATCAAAATGCCCAGTTACTGAACAACTTTTAAGTCAGGTAGTAAACAGTTATCTCTCTGTTGGTTATACAAAGTATGAATATCAAACAATTTTCGATATACTACACTACTATAATTAATATGTACGTATAATTTATCTGGCTAATAAGTAATACGAGTCGCGTTCTGAGAAAACTGGAAAAAATGCATGTGCGTAAAGTGTCATCCCATATAAGCCTGTGCAGTCCGCACAGGCTAATCCGGGACGACACTTTCCGCCTAAACAGGATTTTCGCTAAGAAGAGACATCATTTAAACGAAAAAGTCCATAACAGCGGAAATTGTCTCCCTGATTAGCCTGTGCGGACTGCACAGGCTAATCTGGGATGACAATTTACGCACAAGCATTATGCCCAGTTTTCTCAGAACGCGACACAGGACCTACCTGCTTCTTCTGCCATGGTCCTGCAATACCTATGAGAAATGGTGCGCGCACGTGTCTATATCCAATCAGGTAAATATTACAATGTCATCTGTAAGGATATGCACTGTGTCAACTGTTGTTAAAATCAAGCCACTTAAGCGAGTAAAAAACAAAATTGTTTATAACGTGATCAGTGAAACGGTAAATCGATAAATAGAGGATGTTGACGATCATCGTTGACATATTGGTGAACTGGTAGTTATCGATAGACGTTCCGCATGGTAGCCTTTTAAGCATTACAATAAATGTACATACTGTGTACGTATGTAGTATTCGTAAGGTTTAAACTAGCGGACGATTTATTGCATACATCAATCGTGTTACATCTTGTTTTGAGGAAATTTTGAGATATTAACACAAGTAATTAGGGTTTTATTAACTTAGATATTAAAGTAAATTGTTAACTTATGACGATATTAAAACATCAATAATCGGGATAATTATGAATTTATCCCATCATTATGAATAACTAATGTTTTACCACAACATTTCAACAGAACAGAACAGAACGTTTATTACGACTTGTACATTCTACATCATCAGTCTTAACCATGTAGCTTTAAACATATCAAAAGGTCATGTGAAAAGAAAGTGATTACACAGTAAGAAGAATTGTACATACTATCTAACATAATGCATGACAGTGGTGGGTAAACAAAACAAACAAGTGCATTTGTACAACGTATTTATGTAACAGCTATTAAGCTGTAAATATTTTTGGAAAATAGACTGTAATCTAAATGATTATCTTACGTATGCCATGTTGATTATTTTGCTAACATTTGTAGCAAGAAATAACTCACACACTTGCAATGATTACATATGGCGCAACATTTAACAATCAGACATGTTCGTTTCATATCTGTATAAAAATACATAACTTATATGTATTTGTGTAAAATAAATTGTGGGCCATTGGTTGTCTTACAATCAACATAAGAGTCATTACGCTTATTATATAAGCATATATTATGTACACAAATATTATATTATTGTATACATTAGATATATTACATTATGAAATACAATTACAAAAACAATTGCATAAACAAACACAAAAACAAACTCGCGGTACATAACAATTCAGTTGGTCGTATTCCTATTAGGTGTATTACATAATATAAATACAAGTACACAAGCAATTGCATAAACAAACACAAAATCAAACCGCCGAACTGACAATTCAGCTGGTCGTATCGTATTCTGAGAGATTTTTATTTATACAAATTAACTTTGGCTAAAAATGTTTAAAAAAGGTTTGGATGGAAAATTACTTTGATTTGTTAAAGACATGTACAAAAACATCTCTCAAACATTCTAAAATAAAGGCATGGCAAGTGCCCCTACAGAAAATTGTGTGTACAAGTAAATGATGTTCATGTTTTAGAGAGTATAGCGCACTCCAAAAATATTTAGTATATTGTAACCTTGAAAGATCCGCATTAGCGGACAGCACTATTTGTAGCGCCCTGGTTACTGTTCGGTAACATCTTTGTATAGCATTTTGCTATATTCTTCGATTAAATTTCGGTTTCTCAACATAAATGTATAATTTAATTTAGGAAGCACGGCAAATTAATTATTTCACCACAATTATGGTTTCTGGATTGAAATGCATGTAAAATATGTAATCAAGTAACATTCGTGTTTAAATCTTCTGCAGTTTACAGTTTTATTGTTTAAAAGTTCCTCTTACAGAATGTTATGTTTTTGTCAATCAGTTACTATAAATAATTATCATTCAGCCTACAGATTTGCGAACAAAAAAAAAGAGTCCGCAGTGCTATGGAGGCTATTCATTGCCAAAAATCCAGCCTTGTCATCATGACAATTTATACTTAGATCGCACTGAATAGATTTGTTTAAATATANAGAGAGAGAGAGAGCCCGGGTAACTCCGTCTACTGGACAGAGTTGAAAGATCCGCAATAGCGGACTGCACTATGTGTAGCGCCCAGGATACTGTTTGGTAACAGCTTTATTAAGAATTTTGCTCTATTCTTCGATAAAGTTTCGGTTTCTCAACATAAAAGTAGAATTTAATTTAGGAAGCACGGCAAATTAACTATTTCATCGCAATTATGGTTTCTGGATTAAAATGTATGTAAAATATGTATTCAAATGACATTCGTGTTTAGCTTATCTTCTGCATTTTACAGTTTTATTGTTTAAAAGTTCATCTGCCAGAATGTTATATTTCTGTCAATCAGTTACTATAAATAATTATCATTCAGCCTTTAGATTCGCGAACAAAAGAACCTTTTGTAAGGCATGATAAGGTGTGAAATGCCCTATTCACGGTAGGTTAAACTATGCCTGCGTCTGTCATTTGGTTATAATGGGATTTCGTGGTCAATTGGTAGTTCACTGGTATCGCAACACTATGGCGTAGCAGGTTCGAGGCCGCATTACTTTTACTTATACTATTAATTATATTTTTATTTTATTCGACATTATTAACTAAATAAGTGTTAAACAAATTCACCGAGACTGCATTGCCCGTGGGAGTCAAACAGTTTATAAAGACTTATTAAGCAAAATAACTCTAAAATATATCGAAAACAAATCTTCACATGAGCGAATAAGGGCCATCTTGGTCCTCGATTTATGTTTTCCCTTACCCGGTGTGATGTATATATGCCTGTCATTATAATAGTAATTATGCTAGTGAAATTGTGTTTAACGGTTGACCAAAAGCTTATGCACTTACGGTTAATTTACATAGAACACGTATATGTCCTACAGAAACAAAAGTGAACAGTATTTGTAATATAATACCAATACTTCCAAGTGATAACTGAATATGTGAATATTATGAATGAATGAAGAATAAAGGAAAGCATGAATAAATAAAAGACTGACTTACTGACTGCTTGATCGACTGACTGACTGTCTGAATAAATGTTTGAAAATAAAATGACAGTCCTGTCGACGCCCAGAAGTTACTATACTGTAACGCCCTCCCCGTCCCAAGGCTGACTCGTGCCCCACCCACCACCAGAACAGGCACTTCTGGGTTCGAGACTCTGCTACAGTATGTCATAATTTATTAGATATTTGATATATTAATTCCCCCATGTGCCTAGTAGGCAAATTTTCTATAATTACCAATAAAAGCGGATCATAAGCTAGTTCTTGTATTGCATCCCTTTCGATGTAAATTATAATAAAATTAATTAAATTAGACCCAATCGAAACCGACGTAAAATCAATCTCAAACAAGTTATCAATTGCGCCAGAATCCAAAATGTATTGAGCCAGAGAAAATGTTATCGGATGTTGAGATAAGTCGTACTTTTGAGAGTCATACAAATGATGAAATGAAAACCAATATTGATGTTTTGTATAAAAAAAAGTGTCTTTTCGGAATGAAAACATTGATCTAAATGAAACAATCATCAATCTTTAAGCAAGATCATTGCGTGACAATTTATTATTCTTTAATTTCGATGAGGAAACTAGCTTTGAAGACCGGGAGCCTAAAAATTGTAATGAAACAGTTTTACATTTTTGTGGAAATAGTTTATGAATTGTAAGCGTAGCTACCCTGATGAAAATCGACAGAGTGCATAGGATAGGATCTTATCAAGATGGCAAGAAAAGACCAATAGTAGCCAAGTTTGATTACTATGGTGACATAGAGACCGTAAAATCAGCGGCACGGGAAAAGCTGAAAAAAAGTAACTTCCGCATGAGCGACCAGCTTCATAAGCAAATTCAATACCGCCGAATTTGTTTTACCATACGTATTTTAGGCGACGCGGAACGGGAAACAGGCACATTTATCCCATGACGCGCTTTACATCGATCGCGTCAAATACACCTACGACCGTCCACCACCAGGTCCAGTACCGGAGCTGCCCCCACTGGCCGAAGCAAATACGGAGGACAGCGTCTGAATAGCACCGGACGTCACCATGGGAACGAACAACCGAATGTCAGTTAGGAAGACGACCGGTAGCAGCTATCTGTTCTGTCCTGGAATTGCAGTGTCTTGTCTCCAAACTTGAGCACAGTGATTTTTTAAACTTTATTAATATATATGATTTTTAATATTCACAGAAACTTAGAATGCAAAAAAAACTAATGTACATATTGACAGTTTTAGTGTTTCTCATGTCCACATCCGAAATGTAACATAAATGCGAAACGATATAGCAGATGTGTACTATTTTAATATAAATCAGTATTATATCAGGGTAAAATTGAAGTTGTTAATATAACTGAAAAAGGGATCATTTGGATTAAACTACTTAAATCTTGTTTCAGTTTTTAAAACGATGTATATTTTGTCGTTGTTATATACCACCAGCTGAGTCCCTTCTGTATAGTAATGTAATTCAATACTACAAGATTTTGATTTCATTGACCAATTATTTAACGATCTAAAAATGTACGCCCAACTTGGAGATGTTATTTTAACGGGTGATTTTAACTCGCGACTAGGTCAAAAGTCGGACCTGTTAGATAATATAAATCTCGACCGCTATATTAATATGCCTGAGCCAGATTTACTTATTGATATTTTACCGCTACGATTGACGGCGGATCAGCAGACAAAAGCGTTCGGTAATAAACTGCTTAAGCTTTGTAGAGAAAATAGTGTTTTTATTGCTAATGGGCGACTAGAACCAGGACTTAACACATGCTACAACTTGTGTGGAAACACTGTAGGTGCAAACACGGTTGACTACGTGATCGTAAATTATAATAATATGTACACGCGTATAAGCTCTATGAATGTTCTAGATTTGGGTGAATTTTCTGATCATTGCCCTCTTGAATTTACCTTGCTTTGTCATAAATGTATAGTATCAAAACAGGGACTCAGCTTAAAAAACATAGATTGGAAAAAATAATAATGTAGATTTGTTAAATAATACTTTGGAAAATAACAGGTACATATTTGATGAAATTACAGATAAGTTGTTATCGGAACGTGACAGCCTTGATAGCTAGCTGTATCGATGCTGGAGCAGTACATGCAATGCACAGGGGGAAGTTGCGCAAAAAAAAATATATATATATATATATTTATATAATATATATAGACAATGGACTCAACTAGCTGACCGATTTTTCGACCCGATCAACTACAACGCCCCGTAGCTCTGTCAATAATACACCGAAAAGCACCAACTCGGTCTCATTCGATGCGGGGGACATTTCTTTAATTGACCATAAACGTTGTATCACAATCGAGCCCCACACAATGAAAATGCGAACGTCGAATTGCCACAAATACCTTACTAGGACACAGGTTGATACCGAACCGAACTGTGAAATCGCTCCTTCGTAAAGAACAAATTTCGGCATTCGCTATGCTACAACCTCAAACTACTATATGAATCAATAAAGTAAACACAATTAAACAATTACCCGCGAACAATTCGTGCATTACACTCAACAAACGATAGGAAAACGCGAAGTTTATCGGGTAATTGTTTAATTTTGTATACTTTATTGATTCATATAGTAGTTTAAGGCGAACTTGGAAGAATACTGCTATATGAACACCGAAAAAGTATTATAATTTGATACTGTATAACATTTCTTAATTTACATAAAAATAACATAATAAAAAATGTCTATCTAAACCTAAAAACGGACGCAGAAAATGGAGTCAATTACACAAAAAAATGGGCATCACACATAAAAGAAATGTTGGAACAAATAGGCCTTGCGGAGTTATGGATAAACCAAAGCACTGCTAAATCATCCACTAAATACCATAAAACGCAGGATACTAGATCAATTCAAACAGAACTGGCAAAGTAATATAAATCAACCTTAAAGGCGTTGAACGTATTGTATATCTAAAAGTAGTTTTGAGTTCGAACTTTACCTACAAATCATAAAAAAGTACATATAAAGTAGCGTTTAGTAGATTCAGAATATCTTCACACAAACTATAAATACAACAAGGGCGTTACTATAATATAGATAGAGAAGACAGAAAATACAAAATTTGTAATTCACATTTACTAGAAAACGAATATCATTTTATTCTAACGTGTCCCTTATATTCTCACCTAAGAAGAAAATACATAAAGTCTTACTATTGCAGTTGGCCAAAGATTACAAAATTTATATGTGTGTTATGTATGATATGGTGTCCGCCTAGCGACCGGGAGGTCACGGGTTCGATCCCCATTGTGGGAGCGTTCTTTAGATCTCCCCTAAAGACACCAAGTACTGGTTTAGGCTCAGGAAACGGCCTCGAGAGCGTTTCACATAAGTAGTAAGTACTTTCTATGCAATCGAGCTTAAATAAATAGGTTTAAACTAACACAATTTAGAATCCTCATGTCCACAAATAATAAAAATGAACTGAAAAACATAGCAAAATATAAAAAGCACGCAAACAATTTAAGGGAAGATGGATAATCGATCAATGAATTCACTCAACACAAACTCTCAAAATTATTTTCATAGAACTATTATTATATCCATATTGTTTATTATTAAATAACGCTATATACTTGTGCATACTTTTGTATATCTAAAGTATACATGTGATTCATATTTACGTGTTTTGTCTTTCATACAGGTATCTGATATATACGGGACCTTTATCACACTATCTCTTACTTTGTTTAAATTGTTGATTAAAATCTATTAGCATTTTTAATATGTTTGAATCATATACACCTTAAAATTTACATTCAATCAATTAAACACTAATATTTTCAGATTTCACACTATTAATAAATTTCACTACGATTAATAGTTTGCTTCCTCATTTATCAAATAAAAAATACAATCATCTGAGCCAGAAGTATTTTTATATTCACTATTGTAGGCTAGAAGCTTTATGAAAGTTTTATTACTGTAATAAATGTTGTTGTTGTTGTTGTATATACCTTTACTCTTCTAAATGGGGTCTTAAAATATATGTATTTAAAAATTAAAGCTAAAATTTGCAAATTTGAAAAACGTAAAAGCAAATGCAACTATTCATGGTCAATATATAACGAGTAAATTAAAATATTCCATAATTGTGTGTTACTTGGTATAAAATTCCACTACACTGGAAATATATATAATACTTTAAAAATATTAAATGAACAAGCACTTAGAGCATATCATCATATTATATCTATGTTTAGCCGTGTCAAATTAGATGTCAAAACCAAACTAGCGCTGTTCGATTCATTATATATTGATAAATTGCATTACACAGTTTGAAAAAATATTCTTTGTGTAAAACAATCTACTTTTAACTATGCTGTACTAAGTAAATTGGGTAGATTCCCTAAGCCTTTATATGCAAACTTAGAGCATTGCGTTAGTTTAGTTTAAACCTATTTATTTTAGCTCGATTGCGAAGAAAGCATTAGGCTTATTTGAAACGCTCTCGAGTCCGTTTCCTGGGACTAGAACCAGTACTTGGCGTCTTTTGGGGAAGATTTAAAGAACGCTCCCACTGTGGGGATCGAACTCGTAACCTCCCGATCGCTAGGCGGACACCATATCCACTACGCCACGGCGACCTTATTTTATTATAAGAATTGCGTTATGAGATAAAAATCGTAAGTTATCAAAATTCAATATAATATCAAGTGTTTATAGAACAGATGAATATTTAAAACAATTTAAATAGAACGAAAACATTATCTATTGTGCCAAGCTTCGAAATCAAGTTTAGATAACCTTGGCTTTGGATATATGCTTTATAAACCTGAATAAACATGCGACATTGTATAAATGGTAACTCAAAGACTGAACGATCAATTTGTACAAGAATGGAATGATACATTAGCTTCTCAGCCCAAAATGGAATTCTAATTAAAATTTTAAATTTTCGAAGACGAAAAAAACATTCAATTTCAAATGAAAATTCCAGAATCCAAATGATCAAATTTCGATTAAGTTCCGATTGTCTTGAAATATAAAATGGCAGATATAATGGGATATCCTGAGAAGAACGGAAGTGTAACCTGTGTAACCAAAATGTATGTGAATGAGAATATCACGTTTGACTTTGCTGTCTATTATATAACGATTTGCGTATAAAATATAATATCAGGACATCCTGGCCTACCATAAGTAAATACATATCAATGATGTCTTGCACAAATGTTCTAAACTGGTTTCATGAAACGAAGATATATTGGCGAAAATGCTCGACTCATATTTTATGTAAAAGAACACATAAATTCGATAAATAAACAAGGATTATCGTGATTTTTTTTGCTGACTTTGAAAAAAAAGATAATCTGAATCACAATTAAATAATTTAATGTATCCGACGTTTAGATTATGGAATGTATTTAATTCAATTAATAAAAAAGATTGTACAACAATATTAATAGTTTTTTTTTTATAAATAAGGGGCATCAATCGAACATTTTTAATATTAAACAGTTAACGCTATTATCACACTCTATATTCTGTATATGTTTACTATGAAACTTCATTCAATTCAACATTGAAAATAAAGTATTGAAATATTAAATAAAGAAATAAAACAAAACGTTTTGGCTGATGACTCCACATTTTTCAACAATGGATCTGATGACTCATTTATAGCATTAATAAACACATTAATAGATTTCAAAACATTTCTACTATAGTGCCTAAACCTAAATACGGAGAAAACTTATGAAATGACAAGTGGTTCCTTAAATTCAACAAAATAATCAATTTTGCAACGATAACTCATTGTATTGGATTTCGAGGGAGAACAATCTTTAGAAATATTCACAACAAACATGAGTTAAATATTGAATATAATCTAGCCCCTTTAATAACGGAATTCAAGAAAAGTTTAAAGAAATAGCAACATGAAACACTTACGCTAATGGGAAACATCACAGTCATAAAAACTTGCGTTACCTAAATTAATACAACCATTTTCAGTACTCCATCTCTTTTGACACTAAATGGTATTGATGTACACAGCCCTCCAACACTACCATATTCCAGCCAGTACCCAGAAAATCACCACGAGCTACCTGGATGGTATCATACTCCAGTTCTCCGTAGGTGACCAGCTGACGGACTGGCCGAAGTTGGAGAAAGGAATTGTCACCGGAAGTACAGTGTCGGTAGTACTCTTCATCATGGATTGAATCGTCTGATCAATGCAGCCCTCAGAGAGACACGCGGACCAAAGACGGAATCAGGGATCTACCAGCCATCCAGTCGAGGCTTCATGGATGACCTAACCCTATCCAACTACTACCCATGTACAGGCGAGATGGAGGTTGACTGCCCTGACAGACGTCGTTTCATGAGCCAGGATGAAATTCAAGGCAGCAAAGTCCAGATATCTAATTATCAAGACGGGCAAACCGACAGATAGATTCGTCCTCCAAGTACAGAACGATGAGATACCTTCGATAATCAAGAGCCCTATCAAATGTCTTGGGAAATGGTTTGACGTAAGACTACAGGACAGCGACAATGTCAAAAAGGTTGAAACCCAGGTAGACGAGGGACTGAATAAGATAGACCGCAGCAACCTACCTGGAAAGTTCCAAGCCTGGCTATACCAGCATGCCTTACTACCAAGGCTAATCTGGCGAATGATGCTGTATGAGGTACCGAGCTCAGTAATGGAAGTCAAGAGAGGACCACCAGCCGACACCTAAGGAAGTGGCAAGGAATACCCCCAGTTTCTCCAGCGGAGGACTGTACGGAAAGAGAAACAAGCTTCAACTCCAATTGTCCTCACTGATGGAGGAATTCCAGACAGCCACGATGAGACTGGTATTAACCGTAAGATACTCCCCAGATGAGCAGATCCGAGAAGCAGGCATTGTTACCTGCACCAGCAGGAAATGGTCGGTCACAGAGAATGTCGGTCAAGCTGAGGATGCACTCAAGCACAGAGACATCGTAGGATTGACTGCTGTCGGACGTCAGGGGGTTAGCGCGACAAAAACCCTTCTGTGGAGCCGAGCTGACAAGAAAGAGTGGCGCGCCATGATCCAGGCAGAAGTCAGGAGAGCAGAAGAAATCAAGAGACAATCTAGAGCGGTAGAAATGGGATCACATGGAGCATGGAATACAATTGACAGAAAATTAACCTGGGACGACATCTGGAAGTATGACTCCATCAGAGTTTCCTTCCTCCTTAGGTCAGTCCATGACCTCCTACAATCACCCGCAAACCTCTGCCGTTGGGGACTCATACCAGATCCTAAATGCAAACTGTGTGATCGTCCCGGTACTCTAGAACATGTTCTTTTTTGCTTCCCTACAGCTCTGTCACAAGGAAGATATTGATGGCGTCACGACAACGTCCTCAGAGAGGTGGCGGACTGGCTTGAACAAGAAAGGAAAAAGGAACGCAGTAGTACCCTACGACAGATAATCAACTTCGTGAAGCCGGGTGAAACGGCACATAGACGACCGACAGAGAAACCATCAATCCTCAACGGCGCAACCGGATGGAACATGAAGGCTGACCTTGACATGAAGCTGGTCTTCCCAAGAATCGTGCAATCTCCTTCTAGAACACACACACGAATCTATCATTATTGGTGGAGACTTTAACACGGTTATTAACTACAAAATAGACAAACTTAATGGAAAAAACGATACAAACCTAAAATGCAACAAAATGGTCAATGCAATTATAGAAAGTCATGATGTTCATGACATTTGGAGAATATTTAACCCTACTAATAAACAGTACACATGGCACTCAAATACAAAGCCCACTATATTTTGTAGGCTTGACTATTTTCTTTTGTCTTCAAACTTATTAAACCAAGTTATAGATTGTAAAATTTGTCCAGGCTTTAAATCAGATCACTCAATAGTCTCTTTTATCTTTAACTGCACACAAAATACGAGAGGGCCAGGGTACTTTAAGATAAACAACTCAATCATTCT
>VMBQ01011105.1:10063-23270 GCA_007657795.1 Dreissena rostriformis | reverse complement strand
TCAAAGGTCAAAAATGGCCATAAATGAGCTTGTCCGGGCTATGTCGTTCATTGTGAGATTTTATAATCATTTGGCACATTTGTTCACCATCATTGGACGGTGTGTCATGCAAAAGAATTTCATCGATTTCTCCACGGTCAAGGTCACACTTTGAGAAAATAGATTGAATTTGACACAAGGGGAGTAACTTGGAACAACCAGTTACAATGCACATTTTAATTATCTCCCTTTATGCGACTTTTTTTTTTCAAATTGAAAACCTGGTTTTGTGACAATTTTGTCACTTGTTGTTAAAATGTCATTATTTCTTAAATTAAAAATTTCTGTATATTTTACATTCACTTCTTGCATAGATCTTTTCTGTACAGAAAATTTTATGTTCGGATATTTATCAACACTTTTTGGTTTTCCCCAGATATAATTCTGCTTAGATTGTTTTCTGCCCAGATAAAAATCGGTTTAATTAAACCTGTTACCACTCAGATACACACTTTTCCGCGATGGAAAATCAAATTACATTTGAGACTTTTCTTACTGGATTTAAGTTTTAAATGCTTCATTTTCAACTCTAAGGTACTGATGAGCAGCAAACAGCATAAAACCTGAACAGACTGCAAGTTACTCCCAGGCTGTTCTGGGTTTATGCTGTTTGCATTAGCCATTTTAACTTCGCTGTGAGTGGAAAAGGTTCAATAATTCATGGAATCTCTACACATTTTGTTCTTTGTCTTTATTGAAAAAATCTATGAATAGAAATCTGTTTTAACTAATTTCAAATGGACTCAGAATATTTTCTGTACAGATTGTGTAAAGATATTGTGTATTTTATTCTGTATCTAATCTGTGGCAGTCTGCCTGGGCTTTTTCTTACAGGTCTCTAAAGTTCAAATATTTCACAATTGGTTGTATTTAGAACACAATTTTTATAGGAACAATTTAGTGTCGTTTGGGGGATTTTTTTTTAATAAGTTTTATAAAATCCCTCCCATAGCAGTGCATAAAGTCATTAAACAGTTCATTTCCAACATATGAAATATGGTTTTGTTGCTTTGGCATTTGCTGCATCTATCGCTGCAAATATATCCCATGCGTACTGTTTTTTCATTTTTGGAGACATCTTATTTTCAATAAACAGTACCTTATTTTTACAACGCTCAATCATTTCATCTACTTGTTTGTGCCTCAGTGATCCGCAACGGCCCAAAAAGTCCATTTTTTCATCTTCATTTTCAATGAAGGTCAAAATTACAAAAGCAAACTCATCTACTCCTTTACCAAAGAAGTCAAAGAAAATCTCCACTGTTTTGGAAATTTCCCTCGAGAATCGTAGCGGTTGCAGGATGAGACAAATAGCATTAAATTTTTCGAAACCAACCAATGTACGCAACTCCGTAAGTGTGTCCTTGTTCCTGGAGTCAAAAAAGCCAGGTGTGTCTAAAATCTCAATCTTTCGTCCAAATCTATGTGCAACCTGAAAAATAAGCATTGTTTACCTATGAATTTAATACACTTGAAATAAATCGAAATAATTATATCAGTCACCACATGTTATCTTCATCTAAATTGTTCTATAACATCATTTATCCTAAAATGATATAGAATGAAACTCTGGTTAAAAAGATAATCTTGTCCTTTTCATGCCTACAAGCCTTTATCCTGCTTCAACATTTATGAAGCTCACTACTTTTGCAATTAAGACTTGCAGACACTTGTTAAACTGTTTTGACATTCTCATTCATTTGTTCTTAAATTTGAATATATACATGAATTGAATGTATACATTTCAAATCTATGTACCATATAAGAATGAAAGCCGTATTACATCATTCTTATACAGTATTAATTTTGCAACTGAATGCAAAACTAAATGCCAAACTTTACTCATCTGCTTGCTGACCTTATCCCTTGATTGCATCATCCAATGACTTGATCAGTGTATGAGCATTGTGAAACAGATTTGTTTAAAAATCAGGCAATATTTTGCAATTGATTTCTTGACAACTGTCAATCAGATTCTTATCTAAGTACTGATTGACCAATCGGCCATTGATAAATGGGGCGTGCCGGTTGCTAACGAGCTGTCCGTCATTTTCCAGCCAAGCTGAATGACTATTTCTCATTTTTTCAACGAGTTTCGTTTATTTTGTTTGAAACAAAAACGGAAATGAAATCTGCTAAAACGGTGAAAATAGGGTTTATGTAACTCGGACAGTTGGTATCCAGAAAGATAAGTTAGAGGAATTGAATTTATACCATTTCCAACGCAGAAATGTGGCCTTGGCAGGTGCGAGTGGAAGCTTCAATGTTTAGAATTACCAAAATCCCCCTTATAGAACATCATTTAATTCAAAAAATGAAAATGTCATTTTAGCAATATTAAGTATGAATTATATCACGGGTATATGAAAAATAATAGGAATATTGGTACCCACTTTGCGTAACTTAAGAAAATCCCTGTTATATAGTGTTGCATTTTTTTGCTAAGCTTATTTTGGCCATTTAATTGCTGGTCTCACACACTTCTGATAAATACCAGGTGTAGGCCATCTCTCCTGTGAGTGGTGACTCACATACCACTTAATTAATTAAACCATGACTGCAGCAATTAAACCATGACTGCGGCAATTAAACCATAACCGTTTGCAAGTAATGGTGTCAATTTTGCATGGACAATTTTATCCCTGCCACCACTATTGTTTAGTGCTGCAACAATACGCCAAAAACCGTATTGCAATATATTGTCAGTTCAAAAACCGTATTGTAATATATTGCAATATATTGCTTACTTGTACCAGAATTATAACTCGCCAGCTAATCACCTAAACCAACTTAATTACATGAACATAACCTTTGTATTGCATGTTTAGGTTCTAGTTATATCATATTGGCAATTCTAGCCTTTGTTTACAAAATGCATTATAAACACAATTAACTCTTATTTTGGCTTTACAAAGAATTTTGTTATAAATGAAAGATAAGTATTGTCATTTTGTCCATTGGATATTCCCATTAAACATTAAAAATGCTGCGCAATTGTGTGCTGTATACTGTATAGTGTATACAATAAATCTCTGGGACATTAACATTAATTGATTATAAATATGCTACAAGTACAATATGACCAAGTCATTACTGTTTTATTCAAACTGGTAAAGCATATTTATTGCTCAGTTTACAAAATTGTGTGGTGCCGCTCAAGTGCGAGACCAAATTGGATATTCCGCCACAACATTTGACACCATCCTTACACCGCTTACAATATCCTACCCCTTCCTCGATCTCATTCGTTTCTCTCTTCCTTTTAAGACTTAAATATGCCCAAAACAACACTTTTTCCCTTGGAATTGTCTATAAAGTCAAACTCGGCGTTCGTTTCGTCTGCCATTTTGAGAACTATTACAAAAGCCGACAAGAAGATTAATAACCCGAAAGAGAATTGTGGATGTTTAAAAGCCGGTCGTGTAACTTATCAGAATACTGTTACGTAATTTGTTTTGGATCATTATTACTTCTGTTTATAATAACATTAATTTACATTTTTATTATGTAATTAATTGTATTTTTTATCGTATTTACATAAGCTTCATCTTAAAAATAACAGTAATTGTCAGTATGACACGCAAAAGCAGATCTTGCGGACTCCCATGTAACAATGCTACTCCGTATACTAGACTTTTAAGAATGCTGGTTTTACGAAACACATTTATTTTTTCTAAACACCGATTTGTTTTGTTTACTTTTATATCATTATTTCGGATGGCTTTTCTGGGCGAAATGTGGATGTTTTTAGAATTTTCGTACTGGTATGATGAAAATCGTATCGAAATACAATATGCGGATTGCGTATTGCGATATATACCGATATACCGGTATATTGTTGCAGCACTACTATTGTTGTGGCGGCAGTGATGTAACCTTTCCCTGCAGTCTCAGCTATTTTATGAAAAGGACTATAAAAGGCCCGGAAAAACTTGTAAAGGGGGGGGGAGGAAATTGGATTAAGAATGGAATTGGTTGAAATTTAAGAAATAGGACTTAGAAAATAGGAGATTAAACTTAGTATGTTTTTAACATGATGTATATTTTTAAATGTTGGACTTTTGTTGGAAATGTTGGAAATAAAATGTGTATACTTTGTAAATAAACTGTAGTAGTAGAAACAAATGACTAATTTAATTTCTACTGGCTCGGCTAGTTGTACAAGTTACATGGAAATTTGTCCAAAAAGGACTGGTGGCAGCACCCAAAAATAAGACCACAGGTTCTTGACTAAATTAAAATTTAGTTGAGATAATTTTCGCAAAGTTTAACTTTGATTGCTACTGTTGAAGACCAAATTTTGCGACAATATCGCTTTTTTGTGTCAGAAACAAGTTTAAAACAATTTTACAAATGTATGTTACTATTTTAATAAAAACATATCAATAAATGCCATCGTATAAAAGTTATTCATTTCTGATATCAACAATACAAACTGTTACTTTGGGGAAGTCGGAACTGGCGCGAGCGTTTGATACTAGTAGCTTTATTAAGTAGCCTGAGCAAAATATCCTTTATAGAACGCTTATTTGTATCAGAAAATGACCATACTGATTTTGTTGTTTTGCACTTCGAATTATAATAATTTATAAATGTCCCTTTAACGATATTTAAGACTATTATACATAATAACATGGGGGATTTCGGTACCCACTCAACGTCAAAAAGCATGTAAAACTTAACCAAAATCCTAGTTATAAAGCGCTTTTTCGTGTCAAATACATGTGGAAAAAATGTTTTGTTAATATTTTCGTAAATAAAATGAGTAAATACCAGTGTAGAAGTGTTAGTTTATTACTAATACCACCATTACACATAGTTACAGGTAAGTTAGCGCACAAGTGTTTGAGAGCGTGTTAAACGTACCGAAATACCCCTTATAGATAGCTAATGTTCTTTACAAACTAATTTTTTTGCATAATAAATCAATGTCACAAACCCCTTTCACCAGTGTTAATAGGGGTGAAAAAGTCCATCCGGAATATTGCGTAATCTATATACAATCTACAGGCAAAGGAGCCACTTTGGTATTATATAAGCTTGTCTTATTTTTTTTAATGCTTAGCCATGTGATTAGGTGGGTGGAGCTATCATCGTCCAAGTGAGATGTCAATTCAGCTCAGATTAAAAAAAATCTTCTTTGTTCTACTTAAACTCTATTAATGCTCGAAATCAATAAATATTTCGTTAAATGTTTTATCAAATAAAGATACAAAATGCTCTTTTTTATTTTTTGTGGTACAATATATTCAAAACATGTTCATGTACGAATTAAGTACTCGTGTGTCGTATGAATAGATATCATTGCGGGACATTAAGATGTACCACAAAAAATAAAAAAGTGCATTTTGTATCTTGTTAAATCTATGTTACCAGACCACATGTACATGTAGCATTGGAATTTTGGCTATTGCTATAAGGAACACTGATTATTCATGGGTTAACTTTATTTTACGAAATATTTTACGAAATATTTGTTGATTTTTTAGTGTTAATGAGGATTTAAGTGTGTAATATTCTGAATGCTGATTAAGTGTGAATCGTGGCATGTTTCGATATTTTGTCTTGTATCTTTGCTTTTGCATACAGTTCATAAGGACTATTTCAAGTGGCTTAACTGGAAAAGATAGCAAACAATTTTAATATTACTTTTACATACAATTTTAATATTAATATGCATGTTTGGATTCATTTAAATACATATGTTTTGGCAAACAATTTAAGACTCTATTTTGATTGTATCAGCAAAAAAATAATAATAATGTAGGATCAAAATAATTTAAGGTAAGTGTTTCGTGAACTTGAATTTATCAGACTTGTACCCGAAAGGCTAACACGTCTATAAAAGTCTCGCCGTGTAAACTTCAACTCCTCGGAGAAATTCAAGTCCAAAAAGACACCTAATATTCTCTATTTATACACAACACAAAAGACTTGTGTACCTTCCATTCCGCACATTCAGTGACAGATTGATGGCTTCTGCTGTGTTTGAAGGCCTCCCATCCTAAAAGTGTGTTTCCAGTAGAACTCTTTCCATGACCTGTGTGTCCAACCAACAGTATTCGCAGATCTGCAAGGGTATAATATTACTGCATGCTGTATTGCAGCAAACTAAAATAAGAGAGTTAATGTTATTATCAGCTGCTGTTCCCAAGTTTTTACCTTAGCTAAATACAGGGAACTAAGGATGAGCTTCTTTAACCAGCCTTTGCCAGCCATTATGCGTTGTTTTGGTCCACAATTATTTTTAACCAGGTTTTCCGAAGGAAAAAACTGGTTATTAGATTGGCGAATGCGGGCGGGCTGGCTGGCGGGCTGGCTGGCTGGCTGGCGGGCGGGCGGAACAAGCTTGTCCGGGCCATAACTATGTCGTTCATTGTCAGATTTTAAAATCATTTGGCNCGGTGTGTCGCGCGAAAGAATTACGTCGATATCCCCAAGGTCAAGGTCACACTTTGATTTCAAAGGTCAAAAATGGCCATAAATGAGCTTGTCCTATCCATAACTATGTCGTTCAGTGTCAGATTTTTAAATCATTTAGCACATTACTTTACCGTTATTGGACGGTGTGTCGCGCGAAAGAATTACGTCGATATCTCCAAGGTCAAGGTCACACTTTGATTTCAAAGGTCAAAAATGGCCATAAATGAGCTTGTCCGGGCCATAACTATGTCATTCATTGTCAGATTTTAAAATCATTTGGCACATTTGTTCACCATCATTGAACGGTGTGTCGTGCAAAATAATTACATAGATATCTCCAAGGTCAAGGTCGCCACAACTAAAAATAGATTGATTTTGAAACAAGGGGGGGTAATTGTGATGAACAATCAGTAGCAATGCACATTTTGAGTTGCAGTTGTCTCCCTTTATCAGACTTTTTTTATTGAAAACCTGGTTTTGTGACAATTTTGTCCCTTGTTTAATGTAGAAATGAGGATGTTTATCAACATTTATGTTATCGAAATGACATCTCCTAAATAATCAGCCCAATTTTGATAAGAAAATCATAAAATAGTTCCCAAGAGAAAAAATATAAATAATTTCAGTCTGTTTTATTAGTAGGTCATTGAGGCAAAAACAGTTTTATATGCCGGCCCCAAGGAATCATATACTAGCAAATTTATCCGTCCATTGGAAATCTTATTTCAATATAATTGAGTTTGTGTGGTCTGAAATGTATATCTTTGTTAATGGTTTTGCTTCTACTCAATGTCCGTCTTTCTATCGGTCTGTTCATCCTTTTGTCACGCTCTTTGTTTCTTCCTGATATCTTGAATAAGATGTTCAGAATTATTTGAAACAACCTTTTCCTTAGAGTGTGGACATGCCCACTAGGGCTTGAAATCAGCTCTCTAGAACAGTGACTGATTAATCAATTTATCTTGACAAAGTCTGATTATTATAAGTATTCAGTATAATTTGTATTTACACATGTAATTATGTCATGCTATAATAACCAGAATTTAAATCATCACAATGTATAGACTAAGTTTAAATCTGGATCATTTGCATCTGTTAACTAGATCACCATGTCAAATCTAAGTTGTTAAGACTCTAGATGCCACATTTTAGACTAAATCTTAATGAAACTTGGTCTGAATGTTTATTTTGACAATATCTAAGTCAAGTTTGATCCCACACATACTTTCGAAACTACATCATCAGGTCAAATCTTAGAAAAACCTTGTTACCATTATAGAGGCCATATATGTGACTCAATCTTGATGGAACTTGGTCAGTATGTCCATCCTGACAATATCTTTCCAAAAATCAAATCTGGATCATTTGCCTAATAAAACAAGGTCACAATGTCAAACCTTATTAAAGTATTATAGAGACCATATTAAGGACTTGGGGTGTTTGAATCTGTGTCACATGCATCCAAAAACGCGGTCACCAGGTCAAATAGTAGAACAAAATTGTAACCACTTTGGATGGCACATTTATTACTACATCTCAATGAAACTTAGTTAGAATGTTTATATTGACAATATCTAGGCTGCATATGATGCTTGTTCACATGCGACCAAAAACTAGGTTAGAAGGTCAAATCTTTGCAAAAACCCTTGTTATCTCTCTAGAAACCACATTTATGACTAAAACAATGTATATGTTTACAATATCTAACCCAGTTTGAATCTAGGTCAAGTGCATCCTTAAACTAAGTCACCTAATGAGAGAAAAACCCTTTTTATGCTCCCCATATATATATGGGGAGCATATAGTTGCCAGTTTGAAGTTCTGTTATTCCTTCCTTCCTTCCGTCACACTTTTGTTACAGTTTCTCAAAGCGCCTTCAATACTTTACCGATCTCTTTCATATTTGGCATGTAGGTACCTTGCATGGACCTCTACCTTTTGATGAGGTTTGAGGTCACTGGGGTCAAGGTCAAGGTCACCGAGGCTAATGATAGATTTTCTCAAGGTCACATTTAAAAAAAAAAAATCCACAAAATTAACCCATATATGGACAAAGCATCATTGGGGAGCATCCATCAGTTTTACTGATATCCTTGCTGCTACTAAGGAGGCAATAGACTTATCCCGGAAAAGTACGAGTTTAGAAAAACCCACTAATAACCCCGGTGCACACAACGCTGGTTCATTATATCACCCAATGCTAGCTTACTATCTAGCATCTATCTTACTACTAGGAGGGTGCAGCATTCGGGCAGGAACGGATTTTTGAGAGCGCCCTCAGATAATCATGTCCGAGAAAATGTGTATTTTCGCTATTATTGCATAAACAAATCACACATACCAAAATAAATTAAATAACATTGAAAACAATATTTCTTGTTCATTCGACATCGACAAAATAATTTGATTATTGCATATGACGTTATACAGATCAAGATTGTGTTTTACATATGCCTCACTCGGTCATCATCAGAAATGACAAGGCTTTACCTTCGGATAGGCAGTTTTAGATTTAAAATGTGTTTAAACAGTGGATTAATGCAAACTTGAAATGCAGCAGCACAAAGTAAGAAATGAGGAATTATTTTGGAATTTACTGGTCGTGACGGATAAATATATTGTCAGAATAAGTCATTACTAAGGAAAGTAACTGCGCGTTGACCAGTTTATGGATATAAAAAACACATAACGGGGCTTGAACAGCATATGAATTGCCTTGTTAATACATGATTTCCAGCGATTTTTTTCCTTCTTTATAAAGTACCGGTAAACGGCACTTTCCCAATAATGAAAAAACTTCAAATTTCCCAATTTTTTTTTTTTTTTTTTGGAAAATTTAATTTAGTTAGTTTCCCTTTGCAGCTCTATGGCTTGAACCTAGGTAAATATAATATTGACAGCTTGAAAACACTTAGTTATCAATTTTAAAGTATTTGGGAGCAAACAATCAAATACACCAATTTCCCAATTTGAGGTTTTCACGACTCGATTTTTCCCAATTTTGAGGTTTTCACGACTCGATTTTTCCCAATTGGACCGGTATAGGTACTTTTCCCAATTGGACAAAAAAAATCGCTGGATTTCTCCCGTTCAAGCCCCTCCTTTTTCCAAGTTTCTGCACCCCACTAGAGGGCATTATAGAAATACAGATACAAAATTAATACAAATTTTATTTTAAGTCGATTTGTACAAAACAAGTATAACATTAGCGATGTATCGCTATTGACCGACATAGATAGAGTTTAAGCAATAATAAGTCATAACGGTTGAAACATTGTGTGATTTTGAAAGGATTATAAAACGGTCAGCTTTATTTGTACTAGCAGATAAGTGGGTTTTTTACAAAAATTTGCTTTTTCGGGGATACATATATTTTAATGACTCAATTTTGATGATACAAAGTCAGAATGTTTTTTAAACACCTTCTAGGCCAAGCCATTGTCTTAGTAAATGCCAATTAACATTTCTAAAAGTGTAAATATGTAAAGACAGTTTGTCAAACACCCCACCCTATTTCAAGGAATGTTTGTGATTTGTCAGGTGTAGGTGTAATGTAAAAGACATCTTTGTTAGAAATCTTGGTGCTCAACTTTTGATGAAGCAAAACATTGTCTGCAAATACTGCTTGACAGTAATAACACCAGTGCCCTGAACGTTTTTGATACTATGCTGAAATGTATATTTCAATAAATAAATAAAATTAATTGAAAATACTTTTAACAAGACGGCAAAAGGTTATAGTGAGTCACCTGAGACCCAAACAAAGTGTACTTAAATGATCTGCTTTAGAACAAATTTTCTGCCCAATTGTTAACATTAGACAAAGAAGANGCAACATTTAGTTAGTTTCCCTTTGCAGCTCTATGGCTTGAACCTAGGTAAATATAATATTGACAGCTTGAAAACACTTAGTTATCAATTTTAAAGTATTTGGGAGCAAACAATCAAATACACCAATTTCCCAATTTGAGGTTTTCACGACTCGATTTTTCCCAATTTTGAGGTTTTCACGACTCGATTTTTCCCAATTGGACCGGTATAGGTACTTTTCCCAATTGGACAAAAAAAATCGCTGGATTTCTCCCGTTCAAGCCCCTCCTTTTTCCAAGTTTCTGCACCCCACTAGAGGGCATTATAGAAATACAGATACAAAATTAATACAAATTTTATTTTAAGTCGATTTGTACAAAACAAGTATAACATTAGCGATGTATCGCTATTGACCGACATAGATAGAGTTTAAGCAATAATAAGTCATAACGGTTGAAACATTGTGTGATTTTGAAAGGATTATAAAACGGTCAGCTTTATTTGTACTAGCAGATAAGTGGGTTTTTTACAAAAATTTGCTTTTTCGGGGATACATATATTTTAATGACTCAATTTTGATGATACAAAGTCAGAATGTTTTTTAAACACCTTCTAGGCCAAGCCATTGTCTTAGTAAATGCCAATTAACATTTCTAAAAGTGTAAATATGTAAAGACAGTTTGTCAAACACCCCACCCTATTTCAAGGAATGTTTGTGATTTGTCAGGTGTAGGTGTAATGTAAAAGACATCTTTGTTAGAAATCTTGGTGCTCAACTTTTGATGAAGCAAAACATTGTCTGCAAATACTGCTTGACAGTAATAACACCAGTGCCCTGAACGTTTTTGATACTATGCTGAAATGTATATTTCAATAAATAAATAAAATTAATTGAAAATACTTTTAACAAGACGGCAAAAGGTTATAGTGAGTCACCTGAGACCCAAACAAAGTGTACTTAAATGATCTGCTTTAGAACAAATTTTCTGCCCAATTGTTAACATTAGACAAAGAAGACGGCCACTGGTTTTTCTACTGTTTAAAATCTTGAAGTAAAAGGCTGGTACAGTCTGGTGCTAGTATGTCATACCAGGAAAACTGCATCAGAACATGGCTGCACAATATTGAATAAGAAAATGTTAAACTCTCCTAAGAAATTTATCATAAAACAAGTGATGTGTTTGAGAAACACTATGTCCCCTTTTGAGGGATTTTGACCCATATATTTCACCTTTGACCTTGAAGGATGACCTTGACCTTACACCAATCAAAATGTGCAGCTCTATGAGATACACATGCATGCCAAATATCAATTTGCTATCTTCAATATTGAAAAAGTTATGGCCAATGTTAAAGTGTGTGCAAACCAACAAACAAACAAACCAACAAACAGACAGGGCAAAACAATACGTCCCCCAGTATAGATTGGGGGACATAAAAAAAGTTCTGAGCCATGTGCATGATGATAAGTTAAAAGTTTGTGCTTGTTCACAATCTTTCAATAAAGTCATAAACTGCCCCACCCACTGGCAGAAATGTTTTAAACGGTATCCGGACATAAGCCCTCCAGGACATAAGCCCCTCTATAAAAAATTGAACATTTGGACAATTGCCCCCCAGTAGAAATGACAGGTAGGACAAAAGCCCCTCAGTGCTTATTTTGCATATGGACATTTGCCCCCCCCCCCTTGTGCTTATTTTAGAAGTGGACATTTGCCCTCCAGTGCTTATATCATATGTTATCAATTAGCTCAAACACTAAAGTCATGGTCACCAATTAACCAGCTTATGTCCTGGGGGGCTTTTGTCCTACAATTTGTTTGGTAATAACATTTCAATTCAACACTGGTTGTTGGTAATATTAATACAACTAATAGTAACTTTAATATAACGCGGATGACGGGGTCCAACCCACAAGACTGCGTTATGAACGGGAACCACATTATAAGTTCTGAACTCATTTATTTTGATGTCATTGGTAAATACATGCTTAAAAACCCTACCGTATCGATAACTGTTTACACACCGCTTTTCTAAAGGGCATATATATCCGATAATCCAATATAATTACAACATCAATTTAAGAAAATAATTCTGGCCATTTATGCGGATAAATTTGTTGAAGAATTTCATAAACACCAACATAGGCCATTTTTCAGAAGCGTAAAGTGTGCAGTGCATTATGGGACAGAGGTTTTATTGGGCATTGTTCAGATTTA
The DNA here is from genome assembly GCA_007657795.1 of Dreissena rostriformis. NCBI lineage: Eukaryota > Metazoa > Mollusca > Bivalvia > Myida > Dreissenidae > Dreissena > Dreissena rostriformis. The sequence goes on along the minus strand of VMBQ01011105.1, from coordinate 10,779 downwards.
AATATTACAGCCAATCGATGAGTGAATTTAAATTAAAGTCCAACAGATAAAGCGTCACACGACGCGAAACGATATTTTGGAAAACTATGAAGATTGCTTATATAGCTAAAAAAACATCCTCTAAAAACATGAGCGTGGATGGTCAAGTGGTCTAAACGGGTAGCTTTTTACTCCAGGAATCCAGGGGTCAGTGGTTAGAGCCTGTTGAGGGTTACTTTTTTTCCTTTTTTAAAATTGTATTCTTGATTTTTTACTGGAGATTTTTAGTTCAAATGTTTAAATTTATCAATATAAAGCATTTAAAGCATTTAATGACAAGCTTCAATACATGCCAAAATCTGTTGGACGGTTGAAGATTGAATGCAATACAAAAGTAACAATGCAACATTTTATTGCTTCATATACAGTCATGCAAAAAACATGCTTTCTGGGGACTCTGAAAACTGGGCGAAAATGAAAGTGAAATTCTGTTAACAATTACCCTGCGTTTGCATGCAACTAAATCGTCTGGATTATTTATTTAATTTCTCTTTGCTTGCTATTTTTTCAATTGCAGACTTTATTCACTGATATATTGTCTACAAATTACCATGAAATGAAATACTGTTAAACTTTTCAAAGCTGTCAATGATCAATAGTACATAAATAAATACAGCATTACAGTGTGAAACACAGATAAACACATGATATTCATAAGACCTTCCCCCCCCCCCCCC
>VMBQ01011104.1:5974-19053 GCA_007657795.1 Dreissena rostriformis | reverse complement strand
GTAGTAGTAGTAGTAGTAGTAGTAGTAGTAGTAGTAGTAGTAGTAGTAGTAGTAGTAGTAGTAGTAGTAGTAGTAGTAGTAGTAGTAGTAGTAGTAGTAGTAGTAGTAGTAGTAGTAGAAGTAGTAGTAGTAGTAGTAGTATTAGTAGTAGTAGTAGTAGTAGTAGTAGTAGTAGTAGTAGTAGTAGTAGTAGTAGTAGTAGTAGTAGTACTAGTAGTAGTAGTAGTAGTAGTAGTAGTAGTAGTAGTAGTAGTAGTAGTAGTAGTAGTAGTAGTAGCACTTATATTATGCATCACTTTATTTGTTAATCGTTGTTAAACGTTCAATTTTTTAAAGAAAGGAGGGATGTAATGATCAGCGTTGTTTATTACACTCCGCCTACTACCCCGCTCAGCGAATAGAAGCTGGCGGTACAACGTATGTGTTGGATTTAGTTTTTCTATGATAGCGGTAGTGATTAAACGTGTAAGAAAATGAATCCCTGTTGGTCCTTGTGAATTAACCAACCTTCAAAGAGTCTAGCCAATAACAAACGACAATAAAGCAACATAACACCAGCTAGTGTACATGTACATATATCTGTATATTTCACAAATATTATTAAATGTAATTGTTTATTAAGGGACGTGCTTACATATTGACAAAGTGCAATTAACTTGTTTCAAATATGGATTTTTCAAATAAATATTTTACATTAGAGAACACCTAAATACTTTTTTTTGCGAACTGGCAGTAACAATTAGGCTTCGATGTTGTAATTTTGAAAAATGTATTCGTAAGTTATTCTAAGCACAATGCCGATATCGACATGTTTACTCATATGTGTTGCGGAACCATAAAACAATAAGTTTGTATGTCGTATGAACAAATCTACAAAAACAAGTGGGGATTTCCCATTGGCGCACATCCTTTACTTCACAACAAGTATAATCAACCAAATCATCAGATTATAATATAACACATCTTAAAGACAAGACAGAACGTTTTCTAGTTGCTTGGTTTAGGTATTTTTAACAAATGCGAAAATTCCAGTTATTCATTCGGGTCTACTGGCGGGAAATTTCTCAAACATGTCATTGACTCTTGGTTATTGTCAACTAAAGTGAAAATCTGGGTTACACAGCTACGTTGACAAAAATATCATTGATTTAGAAAATTGTTAAAAACAACAACAACAACAACATTTATTAGGTCTTAAGCATACATTTGCTTTTTAGCCAAATGCATAATACATAATACACATGTGTAACGACATGGATGCTAACTCTATATACTATATATATTGAAAGATTCATGATTTCTTTTTAATTTTGTGTTTTCTTTAATATATCAAACTAATTTAAAGTTGGCCATCTTTGACAATATGACGTTAATTTAAGTTTTTCTTAATATCTTTGAATATTGGACTTATTTATAAGAAATGGTATTCACTGTCTTCGACATTAAGATTACAAAATTTACATTTCCTTTTATTCCGCGCAATATTGTGGTATCGATCTCGTTCTATTTCTAATCTATGTGATCTATGCGAAATTGAGTTAGTGTTATTTTAAATTGTTTCGTTGTAATGATATCCAGATATTGCTCTGTATTAAACGTATCCTCGATGCGGCAATATATATTTAGTCTTGATGAATTATTGATCTCACTGTACCAATGTTGCTTGGAATGATCAAATAATCGCTGTTTTATTAGATTGTGTATGTATGTTTGTTTAAATATTTCTGTGAAGGTTTCTTTTTTAGTCCATACATACGTTAAACCTAGCTGCTCGAGTGTTGATTTAATTTGATAAACTCAATTTCTTTTGCAGTATGTTATTTTTTGTTCTGCGTCATTGAATAGTGATTCATATGTTATTTTTATGAGATTATCCTGTATACATGATATTTTTTTAAACCAACATTTAAATATGTGTAATTTACGCATCACAGATAAGGGGTAACGTCCTAATTCGCCATACAGTGCTGATAGAATTGTTGATTTGTTAACACATAGACTTTTTCTTAACCATTTTGTATGAATTATCTCAAATCTTTTCATGAATCTTGTCCCCAGATTTCAGCAGAGTAGTGAAGAACGGGGGTTACTAATTTATCAAACAGATTGTTTTTTTGTTTTTTGTTTTTTTTTGTTGGGAATTCATATTGGCTTTAAACAGAGTAAAACCGATGAAGCGCTCTGTTACCATGTGCTGATATTGATTTTATTGTTTTATACCAGTTTCCGTTTTTAAATAAAGTTACACCTAAATATTTGAATGATGTGACGATTTCCAACGGCTCACCATATAAAGTAAAGCTAAAACTTGTTTGTCGGTTACTGTTTTCGAAAATAACAACTTTTGTTTTACTAATATTGATTTTCAGTTTGTATTTATTGAAATAGTTTTCAACGTCATTTAATATAAGTTGGGTTGACGTCGGCGAAGTTGAAAATAGGACTTGATCATTGGCATAAAATAATAAGAAGAATTTTATACCGTTGATCGTTATGATTCCTTCAATATTAGAGTTAACATTTTTAATAATGCCATTAACGCTCATCATGAACAGGATGCTTGAGCATGGGTCGCCTTGTTTTACACCAGAGTATGAATGAATGTATTCTGATGTTTGATTGTTTAATCTGACGGCTGATTTCACTGATGAATGCATAGCTTTGAGTGCGGAAAACATTTTAGAGCGTATATGTTCGGTGACTAGTTTTTGCCATTATAGAAATCAATACAAATGAAATATAATTTTTGACCTGAGTTTAGAACCTTGTTTATTATACTGTTTAGTATAAAGATACAGTCGGCTGTGCTCTTCCCTTTTGGTAACCCAATTGACAATCGAATATAATTTTGTTTTCATCACACCATTTCGTCAGTCTGTTTAAAAGTACTTGGAAATATATCTTTGATAAAATATTATTTAATGTTATTTAATGTTATTCCGCGATAATTTTTTTGCATCGCTTGGATCACCGCCTTTAAATATTGGTGTAATGTAACCCATTCCCCAGCTTTCAGGATATTGTGCAGTATCAAAAATGTTATTGAATATAGTTGTTAGGTACGGTGATATAGAATTATATGCTGTTTTAATTTGTTCAACTAAAATTTTATTGATACATGTCAGACTCTGTAATTGGCGAATCGGTTTGTGGTGTAATTTAATTCTGTTCATTTACTTAAAAATCTATATTATCGCATGAATCGTTTCCGAAGTCATTAAAATGATTGAACATTTCGTTAGTATTTGTTTGATCTGCATTTTTATTACTAGGTTTATAGCATGTTTTAAGTGTTTTCCAAATCGTTTCTGGTTGTGTTTTTGCAATTTTACGTAACCGCGTGCTTTCATTCATTTAATATCTGTATTTGGCTTTTCTACGAAAAGTGTTATATTTTGTTCTATAATGTACAAATAGTTGTCTATTTGGGTTGAATGTATTCTTCTTGTATACCTAATGATAAAATATGACATTTCTGCAGTGAAATAACAGCAGTAAAAAAACTGAATGGTTCTTTTCACCGGTGAAAAGAACAATTTTTCGGAATTCCTTTTTCTATTTTTAGATTATCATATTTAGATGTACTTTACTTGATCATTAGTGAAATAAAATCGATATTCCACCGAATCCAACACATTTTCTTTTAATTCACTTTACCGTTTATTTACATTGTCAAAGAGTTTAACTAAAGAATTTCCCTAGAATAACGACGTCATTTCGTCAACAAAATGACGTCATTTCGTCAACAAAATGACGTCATTTCAATGTATTGAGGCACGCCACGGGAGAGAGGGTCACTTTTCATCGAAAGGGAAATTATATTAAATAATTTTCTTGAAAAAGAGGCATAAAAGAAACAGAAAATGTGTTCATGTCAGTGTAAGATCGTTTGTTATTTCATTCGTGATCATAGAAAAATAATATTTTCACTCGTGGCTGCGCCACTCGTGAACATATATTTTGCATGATCACTCGTGAAATAACAAAGGATCTTACACTGACAAGAACAAATATCCTCTTTTTATTAAAGTTATTTTTTGCGTTACGGAAGTTGCATTTTGCAGTTTTACAAGTATTATCAAACCATTCTGGCGCTTTTTGATAAGATGTGTTTATTGTTATTAATTGTAAATACTCTTCCAAATATCTGAACGCTATTTTCGTGTAAATATTGCGTTAGAATGTTAATTTGATTATGAGCATTAATTGCAATAAAAATTGTATTTAATACATGTATTTTTTCATCTATTAACAAAGTAAATTCTTGTGACGTATCATTATCAAATATTATTTTTAATTCTTGTTGTTTTGTTTCCTTTGAATTGCTTTGTAAGTTAATATTGTTTACTGTTTGAAAACTAAAATAAAGTGCAGCATGATCAGAGAATTCGCTCCAATCAAGTATTTCAAATTCATGAATTACATTTCCGAGGAAAATGTTGTGGTGTGTTAGTAAATAATTGGTTACGCTTAGACCACGTGGTGAGGTGAAAGTGTAATATATTTATAATAATAAGTGTTCTCTCTCCGGGCATACGGCAGTTAACTATGCTATGGTTGGTTGATTTGCATAGAGAGATTAATGATCGACCTTGACAGTCAGTTGTATGATCTTCAGTCCTAACTATGTTTCAAACAAACAAACAACAACACTGTTGTGCGATTTGCGAGAGACGCATATATTGTGGCCGCATGTGCACAGAGTTTCAAGACAATCTTGAATTTCATAAAGCAAGTACAGTAATACGAAATTACAAGTATAATTGATGCGCATTTTCATCATGCGCATAAATGTATGCTCAGGTAAAATCTGTAGTAAATATTCAGTAAATTGTGTTTAAAATTAAACCGCATTACGATTAAGCATCAACTACAGATTTAACCATATATTCGTCACAAGAATGGTAGCCGCCCACGAACAACTCCCTTTTATGGTGGGTTTATTCCCTACCTAGGAAGGAACGTGGGGCACGTAGCAATGCACTTAGACCATTCTTCAGAATATCGGAATTACGGCCTTTATCCGAGCATATTCATAACATAAAAAATAAAATAAAACAATTATGGGTATACAATATATACATAAAAATGTACTCATACAAAACACGAATTTGAATTTGATCTTGCCACGTTGACGCCTTCGCTAGAACTGATTTCTATCGCTATTTATTTCTATAAATAGCAATACACAAAACAAACTCGCAAAACCGGTTTGTTTTCTCATGTCCGTCAGGACAAAAGTACTCCGCTATACGATGTAACGCGGAGTACTATAATTCATTCGTTTCGGAATGTGTCCACAATTTGGTTCATTTGAATTTGTATTAACGGTGTAAGTATCATCTTAATGTTTATTGTATTCTTATATATTGGATAATAAGTCAGTTCTAGAATGTAAATCTTCTGCAATGAAAGTATTTCCCAATGTACAATATTGTTCTATATTATTCTATATTTCTTCCACAAAATCAAAATCTACATCTCTTAAGACTTTCGAATTGGGTAGTGGAATGGAAGTACAACAAATATAAACATCTTTATCACAATTTACCATTTTTCTATCTACTTTTTTACCATACTATTCCAAAATTATTTAATTGTACAATTGATATTTTATCTTTTAGTGAGGTTTTATAATAAGCAGCAATACCGGATTGTCGGCCTTTTTTAACTCCATAAAATGTATGTCCATAAATATGTGTGCTTTCAAATTTTGGATCTTTAATTTTGCACTCTTTTTTATTGGCCCATGTTTCACTTAACAAAATAATATCCTATTGATTAATGTATTCTAAAAAGTAAAGATCATTTAATTTTCGCATGAGTTCATTTATATTCCACAAAATTATTTTTAAATTCCCATTGTCCTTATTGTTCATTTCATGATAGCCGCCGTTTTGTCCTTTAACTAGAAGCCTGGATCCGGCCCAGTTGGTTATTCTGACTGCAATTCGTTCCCGGTCAACTATGTGTTGTTTATTTTCGTCGCTTTTCCAGGGAAGCCTTCGTCTGTTGTATTCCAACGCCTTGATGTAGTGTCCTTAAATCTGGGTTCTTGTCGATTGAGGCTTTATTTACGAGTTTCCGGTCGGAATGATGATGGAACATCGCCACTATTGGTATTGATTTCCCCGGTGTTCCTTTGCTTATTCGATGGACCCTATCGAGTTTGATGTGTTTTTCGATATGTAAGACATCACGAATAAGTGTCTTAATTAGCTCTTCATAATACAACAGAAATAACACTCTTGACTAAGAGAAATGTTAAACATGTTATTTCGTTTATTTATAACTATCTATCGAAATCGGTAAAATATTAGTAACGTTTTTCATCGATAATTTTGAAAATACGTTAATTAATCACAAATCATTTCAAGCGCGCTGATACAGCCTGAATGGCGCAGTGGTCGCGCTTAAGACCTGTCTTAGAAAAATGAAGGGTTCGAATCCAGGTGAAGGCAAACACAGTTTTTCAACTTGTTTACTTTATTATTATAATACGATTAGATTATTCCAAATATAACATTTTTATAACATAAAATATATTAAATGATTTTAAAAAAGCGCAAATCTTTGAACAGGTCCCTTTAAGTATATATTTTTATATTGCTACAAGACAATATAACTTTAACCTTGTTATAAATTGGCTTTTTAAATCTATCTGGTTTATACTCGTGTACGCGAACAACGTACACAGACGTAATAACATCATCTCATCAGCTCGTTAAAAATAATCTGAATTTCAATTAAAAACATTTTAGGTGTGATGACAAGATTATCTTGGTGGTAAGAGAGGTTTAACCGCATAAACCGCATAAACCTATTCAATTTGGCAGTGTTGTTTAAAGAAGTATTTCGAGGAGGACAATATATTTTATATTTATGTTTAATAGAGCTTAAATGCTCAGTAGCCCGAAAGGGTCTGTGAACATCATAACAGTTTTGATAACATTTTAAAATGTCGCATGAAATGGAATTTACCACGATGAGATATATGCAATTTACCTTGAGTGGGATTTTTTTCCAATTAATTTTAGTTGAAATTAATGAAATAGTATTGGTATCTTATATGCATAATACAATGCGAGTTTAATATACATAACTAGTGTGATTGGTTTACCAGTTCTTTTTCATTTGTATTTGCAAAGTAAAACAAGACTAACTCAACTTGATATTCTAAAAAGGTCAGTTAATAGTACCCGAAATTGGTAATTTACAGCAAATGGGAAGTCATCTACGCACGGAATATCAAATGGTGCATACTTTCTCATCAAACATTTGACCTGCAGAAACAATTTTTTTTAATATATGAATAAATAGTATGAACCTGTACATTGTATATTCCACAAGGGTCATCAAAACTTGTTCTTTTCACAATGTATCATGAAAACAAACGGGTATATGGACCACGCCTGCAGGCGAATCATTTACCCAAGTAATTAGAAAAGTATTTTCTTTTTAAAGGCAAGCACAAACATCAGTATGAAAAAATTGTGAGAACACTTATATTGAAATAGTCCTTTTTTACTATAACCTGCACCAATTCTAAACTGGTTCCTCAATGATATGTAATAAATATAAATAATGTTTCTTAACAGGAATTTTGTTACAAACTCAATTACAAAAGGGGGGAAAATGGAATGTTTTATATATCAAGGATTTAAACACATATACAATGGCACAGTTTCATCATAAAACAGATAATATGATTTTTAAAAACAGTATGTATATATTACGGTGCTGCCATCATTAAAGGCGTTCAACCTGTTCCAGTCAACCAATCCAAAAAACAATTTATGAATTTTCATTGCTGACGCACAAACGGTGATTGCAAATGCTATATGCCGTCTTATTGGGGGGGGGATAAAATATATGTGTTTCACATATAAAAGGAAATTCAATAAGCGCATAATAAGCAGAACATTCTGTTTATTGTTATATAAAATATACATAATTACATACAAAATAAGCAAGAATGAACCAATTTAAAATGCAGAGGATCTTATTCGATGCAAAACACAGGATGTAGGTAGAAAATAATTGAAGATACACACACCTTTTCCATTTTGCTAAGCCACTCGATGTCGAAACTTCGAAACACATATTATTTGACACCAAAAAGTCATACATTAAAGGGACGTGTAGCATTAGTTACATAATACAGATCAAGTATGCTATCATTATTCTTCCATATTTTACATAGCATAATTTTCATATAATAAGTACGTTCAAAAGTGCTTATACATAAACTATCTACATCTTATGATACTGACATAACAAAACAAAATACATTTTTCAACCCAAAGATATCTATAAGTCAATAATAAACCAAAATATATTACATTTCCAATATATAGATTAATAAAGACATATGTAATTAAATGTTTAAAATTACGATCAATAAATCTTGTAAACTATTTGTACCGTCACCAAACAAGATCAAACAAAATTTATGTATAAACTCAAAGATGTGTAGATGTCAATTATAAACCAATTTATATAACATTTCCAAGATATAAAACACTTAAGACATAATTAATTACATCTTTAAAATTAAGATCCATAAATTTTGTAAAATATTAGTACCGTCACCAAAAAAGATCAAACATAATACATGTATAAACGCAAAGATATGTAGATGTCACTGATAAACCAATTTATATAACATTTCCAAGATATAAAAAAATAAAGACATAATTAAATGCATGTTTAAAATTAAGACCGTCACCAAAAAACAGATAAAACAATGACAGTCCAGTAGAAGTATTCAGCTTAAGAGTCACATAAACCACATAATGTCTTAAAAACAACGGTTTTTCAGAGATAAAAACAAGTTTGCAAGTATTTCTTATTTCCACTGGATGCGAATTCTACTTCTTTGGAGTCCTAGTTGCAAAGCTTCTGTTACCATATGTAACAGTACCGCAAGGTGCAGTCACTTTTGCATCTTAAGTTACGCTTTGCTCTATATCAACCTGTCTGCTGCTTTAACACAAGTATGACGTTTTCTTGTTATCAAACGATATCGATTGATTCCATTTTTTCATTATAAAAGACGAACAATTATTATATAATGACACAGTTTCATCTTAAAAACACATATAAAATGGAACAGTTTCATCATAAAACATTTAAACTCATTGATATTTTACAGCACAATAGATACAGACACTGACTTCAACATGATACTCCATTAAACTTCTGTTCCTAAAATCTCTTTTTGTGTACCCTATTACTTGTTTTTTCCTTTTTAAAGACATTGCTGAATGCAGGTTCATATCCTGGAGCTCAGAGTTCACGCTCTGCTGGCTTAAACCTTGAGACTTTGTTTACCTTTGACCCCTTTCAACAGCTGAGCAACCTGGTCAATACGATGCTTGTTCGCCACTATGTAGCACTGCGTTTCCCACATCATGTTGAAGATTGCCTGATTGTCCACGCAGTTCAATTCGATTTCCTCTGAGAGATTAGGATTGAACCGGAAAAACGGGACGTCGATCATGCTGCACCAGGCCCGAGCTCTATTTACGGGCACACCCTCGCTCACTGTCATCTGTGCAAGAGATAATTGAGGGTTATTTTTGAAACTATCCGAAAATGGTATGCTTATCGAAATGCTCGTCAATATAGATTATGATATGATTGCTCAATGGGAACACACCCAGTCGATAGAATAAGAGTGTACTTGTTAAATGACAATACAAATGGCTAACAAGAATGCATCTGGTTGATGAGAACATACATTGTTAATGAAAATACATATGGGCAATAATAATACATATGGTCAATTTGATTACAAAACAATGAGAAAAAATGTTGTCAATGAGAATACACATATTCAATTAATATACACATTGTCAGTGAGAATGCAAATGGTTGATGAAAATTCATATGATTAATGAGAATTCACATGGTTTGCAAGAATACACATGGTCAATGAGAATGCACATTCTTGAAATAATGTACAAGAAAACACAAAGGATCAATTTGAACATAGGCGGTAAATAACAATCCAAGATATAATTTAGGCGAACATTATGTACGAGAACATGCTTGTTAAATAGAAGATTATATCTGTTCAATTATGGAACATACCTGATAAAAGAATGTTCAACTGGTTAATATTATAACGAAAGAATATATAATCTACCTAAATGGAAAACAGATCAAGAAAAGAAAATACCAAATGAAAGAATGAGAGAACATATCCGGTCAATAAAAGCCATCCGGTCGATAAAAGAACATGTGATCAATATAATAACATACCTGGCATAAGACAAGTTGCGCCAGTGCCTGGGCTCCCTTGACGACTTGTTGCACTTCAGCAATGTTGTTGGGCTTGAACACATCGATGTGGTCGTTCTTTATCAGTGGTGCACGACCCGTGCCAAGGGAGACAACTACACCGAGGGGTCGCACAGAGTCAGTCACATTCTGTATTGAGTGAATACAACAGAAGGTGAGTGGAAAGATCGGTTGAAAGTGTCTATATGTTGTGGATATTGTTTTTGACACTGGAATACATGTTTATACGTTATAATACAAAAGAAGACACACTTAATAAATAATGTAATGTTGTATACACACTTAACTTAAAGCTAACAATCATCAATAACTTATCGCAATACATGCATGCTACATAGCTGAGACAATGTTCTCAATTAGAATCCAAGAAAACCTTAATATAACCAATCATCGTAACATTGGTCACTACCCATGAAGTTCTTGAGGAAAATTGTAACTTATGTTCCACTTACACAAGAATTTCTGATCATATGTCATATTATTTAAAAAAACAGCCTTTTAAATAAGTAATGATTTACACATTAAAGGTACCAAGCAATATACTGTTCTGTGATTCAAAATTAGATATTTAAGTCACAGTAATCTTTTATGAAACGTCTATGTTCTGAAAATAGTTTATTAAAACAGGGAACTATGCATTCACGGAAACCCATAAATCATATAAAATAACTATACGATTTGAGCCCATGTGTCTGCAAAGGATCCAAATTACACAATATCGGAAGAAAGCAAAATTAATCTCAATGGGTACTCCAATAATTGCTGAAATTACAAGCGAAACTTAAAAAAGGATGCATTATGTGACGCACAGTATTTAATAACTATTGTTCTTATACTCAGGTTATGTACACCATAGTATTAAAAAAAAACGTTAATAGCATTCTTATTATTGTTTTATCCATAGCACTTGGTAATCGTGAAGCAACCCCAAAGCATATCATCCAACATTAAACGATATTTCCTATACCAACAGAGATACAAATGAGATAAAACTGAAATAATATTACACTGTACACTATATTTGTAATTGTAGTTACCTTGTCAGGACTTTCACATTCGTCTCTCTGTTGTTGCTTTGCATACCATTCCTTTGATAAACGTAAATTGTTAAATAATAAACCAATGTTTCATGTTAACTTAACATGATTGTTAATTTGTTATAAATATTAAATGAAACTGAGTACTAAATGGACGTTTTTGCAAAGACAGAAACAAAACAAATGTTTTTTAATGAAGCAATAAAAATGTTAACATAATAAAATAACATGCCAAGTTAGAATAAGACATCAAACATAGGATGGAAATTGAATGGACATGATATGTTTCACACAGTTGACAATGTTTCTTTGTTTCTACTTATTGGTTGTATTAGTTTCTTGTTTAACTCACGCGGAATTTTAGGCCGGTGTTATAGTCGTTTATCTCTGTGAGGAGGTCCAGCGTGGGGTTGTTAGATATCATGCCACCATCCATAAACTGCCCAAACGCCCGGAAATACGTAGGGGCCGCCCCAGTACTGCGGGCACACATCCAGATCAGTTGCTCTGAACAAAGGAGCATGGTTATTTGGAATTCTTAATAAAAAAAGGTATCATTTATTGTTTCGAGAAAATACCTGCATCTGGATAACATTCAAGTAGGACAGTTGTCAGATTCATGAACACCTGGAATTAGATAGAGATTTACAATTAAGGGAACCATACTTTTTAACTTTTTTGTAAAGGGGTATTTGATACTTTAATCATCGTTTTAAAAGGTAATGAAGAATTATGAAGGGTATTGTTAAAGTTGCAAATAAAAGTATGTTTAAAATGTAGTTTAATCACATTAGAAGAATCATGAAGTTTATAAATGTGCATGTATTTTTTGTAAATCACTAGAATTTTTCAATACAATATGTTAAAGCTATTAATTTCTCCCCCTCCCCTCCTTCAACTAGGTTTTAGCACACGTTCAATGTGAAGCAATAACCATTATATAATTTACTAAAGGGTACAAGTACCTTTCAATTACAATTTCTAAAGGGTAAATGTAAAATGTTAAAGGGTATTAAATAGAACAATTATCTGCAGCTCGGTTAATAAGTATGTACATTTGAAACTGATAAAACAATAAAATCAGCCGGGATTCCCCTGAGAAGTGTGAGCTGACTACACGTAACTGAATACTATATTATGACTTAAATCATGTTAGATACAGCTGACTACACGTAACTGAATACTATAATATGACTTAAATCATTTTATATACAGCTGACTTCAAGTAACTGAATATTATAATATGACTTAAATCATGTTAGATACAGCTGACTTTAAGTAACTGAATACTAAAATATGACTTAAATCATGTTACAGCTGACTTCAGGTAACTGAATACTATAATATGACTTAAATCATTTTATATACAGCTGACTACAAGTAACTGAATACTATAATTTGACTTAAATCATGTTAGATACAGCTGACTACAAGTAACTGAATACTATAATATGACTTAAATCATGGTAGATACAGCTGACTACAAGTATTTGAATACTATAATATGACTTAAATCAGGTTACATACAGCTGACTTCAAGTAACTGAATACTATAATATGACTTAAATCAGGTTACATACAGCTGACTACAAGTAACTGAATACTATAATTTGACTTAAATCATGTTAGATACAGCTGACTTCAAGTAACTGAATACTATAATATGACTTAAATCATGTAAGATACAGCTGACTAAACGTAACTGAATAATATAATATGACTTAAATCATGTTACAT
>VMBQ01011103.1:7372-25157 GCA_007657795.1 Dreissena rostriformis | reverse complement strand
TAAAGCATAAATGAGTTTGAGGTATAAATGTTAATAACATTTTTCACCCTTTTTAAAAACTGAAATCACCCTATTTTCAAAATCAATGGGTGAAAACCCTATTACCCAAATAATTATCTGGGGCACTGGTGTTACTGTGTATATCCCATACACCATCAGTTACTAACAGTGTAACTAATATTACCAGGATAAAATATACATAATAATGCATGTAAAGCCCTAGTTATTGTTACAAGCTAGTCAATGTTTTTTCAAAGTTTTAAACAATGTGGTGTTTATTACAGGTTTACACAACAGTCCTGACAAATGGAAATGCGGAGACATTTGACAAAATGCTGAAGGTAAACTGGTGTTATATCTGTCGCGTTCTGAGAAAATTGCACAGGCTAATCAGGGACGACGCTTTCCGCCTTAACTGGATTTTCGCTAAGAAGAGACATCATTTAAACGTAAAATTCAATAAAAGCACAAATTGTTGTCCCTGATAAACCTGTGCAGACTGCACAGGCTAATCTGGGATGACAATTTACGCACAAGCATTATATGCCCAGTTTTCGCAGAACACGACACATATGATAACAAGTAGTATTCTTTATACAGCTTTTACCCCCAAACAATTGTATGCACACAATGTGTTTGAATAAAATTGTTCTTTAACATCCCAACTCTTAAAAAACAAATGATGACTCTTGCCATCATTTAGCATTCTGGTATAATTCAAGAAGGCTGCCACAATTGGAAAACTTTAAAAATCGACAACTGTGAATGACTGATTATTATTGTCTATGCTTAATTTATAAGATTTGTCACCAATGAATTTCCTATTTATTTAGCTCGCCTGAGCACAACCTTGCCGCATTTATTACAGAATCCTCATTAAATTTTGTTTAAACATTTGTCCCAATGATATATCCACTGTGTTTGAAGATTGGTAAAATTTTATAAATAAGGTTACTAGGTCAAATAAAAGAACAAGCCGGTTAACACTCTATAGGCCATATTTATTCCTCAATCTTCATGAAACTCAGTAAGAACACTTGTCCCAGTGATATCCCAACCATGTCCAAAACTGGGTCATATTGGGGTCAAAAACAATGTAATTAGATCAAATTAAAGAATACGCTTGCGAATACTCAAGAGGCTACATTTATTTCTGAATCTTTATGAAATATCGTCCTAATGATATCATGGCTGAGTACAAAACTACATCACCTGGGGTTAAAACGCGAGTCACAAGGTAGCTGTATTACCACACTTTGTCTGTGTTACATCTGTATGACCACACTTTTTCTGTGTAACAGACGTATAATGACCACACTTTGTCTGTGTTACATCTGCATAACCACACTTTTTCTGTGTAACAGACGTATAATGACCACACTTTGTCTGTGTTACATCTGCATTACCACACTTTTTCTGTGTAACAGACGTATAATGACCACACTTTGTCTGTGTTACATCTGCATGACCACACTTTTTCTGTGTAACAGACGTATAATGACCACACTTTGTCTGTGTTACATCTGCATGACCACACTTTTTCTGTGTAACAGACGTATAATGACCACACTTTGTCTGTGTTACATCTGCATGACCACACTTTTTCTGTGTAACAGACGTATAATGACCACACTTTGTCTGTGTTACATCTGCATGACCACACTTTTCCTGTGTAACAGACGTATAATGACCACACTTTGTCTGTGTTACATCTGCATGACCACACTTTTTCTGTGTTACAGCTGTATGACCTTGCGGACATGCAGGAGGAGAAGGTCAGGATCAGTCGGTTGCTAGGGGGCGTCAAGGACGACGCTCTCATCAGACGCACCCTCGAGTTTGCAATGTCTGTAAGTGGTACATTTATATGTTAGATGTTTTCCATCTTGGCAAAGACGTTTGCAAAGTTGGCTGAAGAAACGTGATATAAATATACAAACATGTTTTTATACCACTCATGACAAAGTTTTGGGATGAACATGACATGTTACTTTTTTTACTTTACTGGAAAAAATATTTCTTGAAAAATATTTCCCTGAAAGCTAATGAATGTTTTCTATATGTCATCACTAGAGATGTACATATTTGTATCCATTTCATTTTTATGAGCTCATGAAAATATGAATATTCGTGTATGTTGTTACACTGAAAACAAGCAAATATCCTCTATTTGACAAATAGACATGTGCATATAGTAGGGGAAAGATCAATGATTACATAAGTTATTTTTTTAACACTTCTCAAAGCAATGCCTTATCATTTGCAATTGTAAAATCGCAAAATTTAAATTTTANACATGCGTTAAGCCAAGCTTTCCCACAATGAGGCACATTGATTCCTACCCCCTTATGAAGATTAAGAGGGTATATTTGAGCTAACTTGTTGGGCAGTCCGTTTTTCCACAACAACTTGTAGCAACTTTGTAGAGTGAACAATATTTTTCAAAGGATTGCATTGAGACTTGAAATATGTCACCAGTATGAAATGGAGATGTACATGACCTCATCTTTTTAAACATCAGTGATCCACTCATTTATCAGTTAAGTGCCCTTGAAATTACCCGTAGCCATGGCTGCCATTCCTGAAGTGCAGCAGTGGTGTATGTCACGTGTGGCACACAGCTTTGTCACTGATTTATTTTGGCTTGATCACATCAAACACCTTAGGCTTACCAAATTGTAAGGATTCTTTAGTCTGTTTTCTGGGGAAAACAAGTATAATGTGTATTTTGGAAAGACATTGAGAAGAGACCTTGAAAGGGATTAAACCTGGACCTGTTAAGCGCTAGGTAGACAAAAAGTGTTACCAATGTTCTTTTGGTCCTTTTTCTGGCCATTTCGGAAAAAATGTAATTTTGGGATTGGGAATTTTTTCATGTGAAAACTCCACTGATTTGGGAAAAACTGATTCAATATAACTCTTTACAATTATTCAAATCATAAGGACAAAATCATATAACTTATAGATATACTTTGTAAGATGTAAATGAAATAAAATTGAGGTATCAAAATTATTAGAAACCGCTTTTTTTCTTTCAATTTGTATGCCCCCCTTCGAAGAAGAGGGGGTATATTGTTTTGCTTGATGTCGGTCGGTCTGTGTGTCTGTCTGTATACCAGCTCGTTTCTGATCAATAACTTGTGAAGGCATTGACCGATTGGCTTCATACTTCACATGTGCATTAGCCTTGGACAGTAGATGACCCCTATTGAAATTGGGGTCACTAGGTCATAGTCACTGTCACAATAAGTGTGAAAATTGTTTCAGATCAATAAGTTGTGAACCAATTGACCGATTGGCTTGATACTTATTATGTGCATTGGCCTTGAAAAGTAGATGACTCCTATTGAAATTGGGGTCACTAGGTCAAAGGTCACTGTCACAATAAGTGTGAGAATATTTTCCTATCAATAACTCGTCAACAAATTGACCGATTGACTTGATTCTTCGCATGTGCATTGGCCTTGGACAGTAGATGACCCCTTTTGAAATTGGGGTCACTAGGTCAAGGTCACTGTCACGATAAGCGTGAAAATCAAGGCCCTGTTTTGGGGGCATATGTCTCTGACCGCGGAACTCTTGTTTTTAATTATTTTGTAAAAGTGGGATTTTTTTTATCAACTTGGGATTGTTTTTATATTTTTGGTGTGGGAAAGGGGACGTTCAGCAGACCCATATATACGCCAGGGAAAGGCCTGTCTTGAATTGTTTCCAATGAAGACCTTTAATTGTCAAAAAACCTCACAGGTCTTTTGTATATCAAACCCATTGCTAAGGATGAAACAACTCTGTTTTATTGTTCCATGTAATAGGATATTGATGCATAACTAATAGTCATACATAGAAGATACTTGATGGTTTTTCTATAGTACAAAAAAGTAAAATGTATCGTGTCTGAGAAAACTGGGCATAATGCTTGTGCGTAAATTGTCATCCCAGATCAGCCTGTGAAGTCTGCACAGGCTAATCAGGGTCAACAATTTCCGCTTTTATGGATTTTTTTTAAAATGATGTCTCTTCGTAGCGAAAATCCAGTTAAGGGGGAAAGTGTCGTCCCTGATTAGCCTGTGCGGACTGNATTCCTCTACACAATGAGGCCAAGAAATGCCCTGGACAAAAAATTCACACAAGTATCCCCAGGGACTAGACTATATGTACTTACCTTAAACGCTTCATAAATACGGACGATTTCTGAGGAAAATCGCTATAACTTATACCAAATGAATGCATATAAAATATAATCTCATTTGATTGATTATTTAACGCTGCACGATGTGTTTAGTTATTGCGAAAAACCCGATAATCGTCTTCAAACGTCACTTTTTTGCATGTCCCGCGTAACATTTGACTTCGATTTGAAACAAGATATTGTCTTTATTTTTAAGGCGCCAAAACGCAAACGCTGATTTTTTGTCATATCAGATCGTGACGTCATTTCCGTTTTTAAATGTTAAATCAAAATGGTGATCTGCGAAATTAAAAAGCGATATTATTTGCGAAAAGCAAACACTGTTAAATTGTCCCGGTCGACTAGGCGTTTTTGGGTGATATCACGTGCAATTGAAAATAAAACTGAAGATGATGTTAAAAATATACTGTATACAATTTGCTCCGTTTGAATATATTTATGAAAAATGTCCGTAACGTCATTTATTTGTACATTTTGAAAAAAACGGCTCAGATAAAATGGAAATTGGTAAACACATGTTTCCTTTATTCTCTAAATCAGGCAAATGGTTTGGAACAGTACACATCAGGGAGGAAAATGAGGATATACATGTATAACCAAAATCGTTAAAGTATATCTTTGCCGCCATATTTGTAGAAATAAGTTTGAATATCGGCAGTCGATTTCCCAAGTGACGAAACATCCTTTCCAACACTCAAACAAGTGACATGATGTTTGAACAAAAGGTCAGGGGCCATCTCAAAACAATTTGTTACAATAAACATGGATGAATACACCGTACATGAGTTAAATTAGACACGAATGTTTCTTTTTTTTATGCCAATATATNAGGTAAGAAGCAGAAATTATATTTTTTATGCCCCCGAAGGTGGGCATATAGTGATTGCACTGTCTGTCTGTCTGTCCGTCTGAAATTCGGTCACACTTTGCGTTTGATTTCTAAAAATGTGGAAAAACACTTTGCATTAAGGTTTAGAAAAATGTGGAAAAAGGGGGCATATGTTATCCTATGGTGACAAACCTTGTTTTATTTATTTTTATGCCCTTGAAGGTGGGCATATAGTGATCGCACCGTCTGTCCGTCGGAAATTCCGTCACACTTTGCGTTTAGGTTTTGAAAAATGTGGAAAAACACTTTGCTTTATGTTTAGAAAAATGTGGTAAAACGGTGCATAAGTCATCCTATGGTGACAAGCCTTGTTTTATTTATTTTTATGCCCCCGAAGGTGGGCATAGTCCATCGGAAATTCCGTCACACTTTGCTTTAAGGTTTCGAATAATGTGGAAAAACACTTTGCGTTTATGTTTAGAAAAATGTGGAAAAAGGGGGCATATGTCATCCTATGGTGACAAGACTTGTTTTATTTATTTAACCATGTTTACCACAGAAGCAGAAATTTTGCATCACTTGCTTTAATCACGCCCCTTCCCCATACACATGAGTCTTGTTCTGAGAAAACTGGGCATAATGCTTGAGCGTAAATTGTCATCCCAGATTAGCCTGTGCAGTCCGCACATGCTAATCAGGGACGACAATTTCCGCTTTTATGGAATTTTTCGTTTAAATGATGTCTCTTCTTAGCATAAATCCAGTTTAGGCGGAAAGTGTCGTCCCTGATTAGCCTATGCGGATTGCACAGGCTAATGTGAGATGACACTTTACACACATGCATTATGCCCAGTTTTCTCATAATGCGACACATATTACTGTTACAAGTAGGGAATGCTTTGCCAATTGATAATTTCTATATGGAAATAATGAAATTTAAGGTACATCAGGAGAAAAAATATTGTTTGTCATCTTCTATTCTTTTATTGAAGGCAATACACCCATTGTTTGAACCATTGGTGTTAGTGAACACAATTAATACAATTCAGGAAAATCCATTTTACACAAGCAATATTGTTTTCTCATTTCACACTTCATGTGTCTACAATACCACAGGTTGATAAACATGCATACCTAAGATGTTTCGTAAGATGTTTCTCCTACATCCCAAACCAAACCAACCAGTTGTCACACAAGCAAAAAGTTATGCAGACTGGTCATCAGCTGTACACAGTTTGGCCTTGCTGTGGGAAAAGGGGACTTAATGCATGTGCGTAAAGTGTAATCCCAGATTAGCCTTTGCAGTCCGCACAGGGTAATGAGGGACCACCCTATACACCTAAACTGGATTTTTGCTAAGAAGAGACCTCCTTTGAAAAAAATAATCTTTAACAGCCAACAGTGTCATCCCTGATTAGGTGGTGCGGACTTCATAGGCTTATCTCGGATGACATTTAACGCACATGCTTTAGCCCAGTTTTGCCAGAACAAAGATCATATCTGAAAAAATTGGGAATGATAAGCGGCTTAATATATTTTTATTTATTTATTTTTTAAATAAAATATTCAAGAATCATCAGGAGAAAACTTATAATTTTCATTTGCAAGTCTTTTTTTTAAGGCGATTGACTACAATTAATGAACCCAATCATTACCATACAAAAAAAGTCCATTTCACAAGCAAAATATTTTCTCATTTCACATGTTATTTATCTTAAAGGCCAGAGGTTTATATAAATGCTAATGGCCTACATCCCAAACCTGGCCCCGTGTTCACAAAACATTTTTTGCAATCGAAAATCGATTTTGCTTGTCATTGAAAATGGATTTCCATTGTAGTTGATAGGCAAACATGAAAATCGATGTCAGTTAAAATCGATTTTCGATTGCAAAATCGTTTTGTGAACACGGGCCCAGATCAACCAGCAATCATACAACATTTACAAAGTAGCTCACAATTATGCAGCTGTACACTATTGATCCTTGCTGTGGGAAAATGGGTCTTCAGCACAGCTAGGCTAATCGGGGCCGACACTTTCTGCCTAAACTGGATTTTCACTAAAAGAGACTTTTTTTAAACAAAATTTCCATAAAAGCTTCAAGTGTCATCCCTGATTCGCCTGTGATGACTGCAGAGGCTGATCTGGGATGACACTTTAACCACATGCATTAAGCCCAGTTTTCCCAAAACAAGGCTCAATTTATAAACATGACTCAAAATCATGCAGATTGGTGATCAGCCTGCACAATCTTTTTTGTTTTCCAGGAGTTTTTCAAGGCCAATCCAGCCCCTGGTGCCGAGAGAGCGATTGAGCAGGCCATCGAAAATATCCGCCTCAACGCCATGTGGATCAAGAACCAGTCTGCGAGCGTTGTCGCCTTCCTAAAGGACCGTCCATCCGCCTAGATGACCAGTCTGGACCTACTTGTTCCATGTTTAAACCATTGATTAAAATAAACCACGGTTGAAGTCCGGTGACCATAAACTTAAATGGCAACAATTTCTCTTTAAATGCTAAAATTTGAATATTTAATTTATACTTTCTGCTGACTTTGGACATTGATAAACTAGACGACCAGTCTGGGCCCACTTGTTTGATGTTTTAACGATTGATATAAATTAACCATTGTTAAAGTCGGGGACCAATGCCTCTTTCTTTACTGGAAACTTCTCTATAAATGTTATAATCTGAATTTTTTATGTATACTTTCTGCTAATTTTAGCTCTTGTTCGATGTTTAACCATAGATAAAAATTAAACATGGTTAAAGTTAAAAGACCATTTCCTCTCGCTCTACTGGCAACAACTTCTCTATTAATGTTATAATCTGAATTTTTAACTTATACTTTCCGCTGATTGTAGACAGTGATAAACTCATTAATTATTTAACAATGATTAAGTCTATGTGGTTATGATATTAACCATGGTTAAAGTCTGGAGACCAATATCTCTTGCTTTACTTGCAACAACTTCTCTTAAAATGCTATAATCTGAATATTGAATTTATACTTTCTGTTGATTTTGGACAATTACATGTATAAGCTGATTAGTTTTTTACCAAGGATTAAGTCTATGTGGTTATGAAATTAACCATGGTTAATCATCAAACAATGTAGCTTGGTAGCGTGTTTACCATGACGGAGTTCAATTTGACAGTGTGAGGGTTGCTGGGCATTAAACTAGTGTATCTGCCATACAATTTTAAGCAGATACTATAGTTTTGCACTTGGTTCTTTGATTACGTGTATGTGTGTCGTGTTCTGAGAAAACTCTGCATAATGCATGTGCGTAAAGTGTCGTCCCAGTTTAGCCTGTGCAGTCCGCACAGGCTAATCAGGGACGACACTTTCTGCCTTAACTGAATTTTTGCTAAGAAGAGACATCATTTATACGAAAAATTTCATAAAAGCGGAAATTGTCATCCCGGATTAGCCTGTGCCATTAAACGAGTCTGTGGATGTAATTGATGTTTACATCCGTGCCTTGGGGTCGTGTTTTCATGAGTAGACTTTAACTAGGAGAACATAATGAATCAAATGGTGAAAAGGCTACCACTGAGGCATTAGTGTTAATGTAATTTTCTGTTATCGCATGACTGTGTGGATTTTCAATTGATGTTGAGGGTACTTAATATTCCTGGTATCGGTACACATTACTGTACTCTAACTGAGGTATCATTGTTGTTTTTGCCTATTGAATAGAGTTAGTCATGCGATATATCAGTTACAGCATATTTAACTCAGCCTTTACCAGCCCACTTTGTGCTACAGCATTGGAAAACTTTTCAACTTCGTCTTGAAATTGTCCATTGTTGTAGCACGATACGGGCCAGTTAATAAACTATAACTAATACTAGATACATTGTACATGTCTGTCAGCAATAAGACTGGTACTTATTTGTAATTTTTAGCAGCTATAAAACAATGACCTATAATTACAGGTTTTTTTTTTAATTGTAAAACAAATCATATACACTCAATCAAAAAAATTAAAGGGGCGCCCTGTTTGGTTTTATGAAAATAAAATCAAAGTTTTTATAATTATGAAAAATAATGTTATAAATCTTAAATGGTGCAAAAAGACTATTTCAACAGAAAGTATATTTTTTTTCGGGGTAATCTGATAAGCCAAGAAAATAGATTATTAAACAAAATTTTCAAACCTTTGTACAATCAAGGTGATTTTTTTCTGAAAAATGTGTGTATTTGTTATGTTTATCATAATAGTAACATAATGCACTAAATAGAGCGAGTTAACTTTTCTCAGTTTGTACCATAGCGCATGCATGAAACACTGAGTTTGATAGTTGCATAAGGTGAGCAACTTATTCAAAATATTATATCTTGTTATTAAATCTATGACAATAAAAAGTGATTGATTGACTTGTTGAAAACACCCTTTATTATATGACTGTTGATATATCTGTCTGAAAGAAATGTAAATCTGAAATGACAGAGGCACGCACACATGTACGCAAAACAACAAATCAAACGATTCAATAACTATTTTATCGTATATAAAACAGAGAAATGTCGAAGGGTATGTACATGCTATTTTGCAGCTTTATGGTATGTGGACACTGAATTAAGATGTGCAAATACATTCAGTCCTGAATGTCTCAGTCTCACGTGTTTCTTTATAGTATTAAAGTATGCAACTTGGAATACATAAAGTAAGCACTTCTTTAAAGCGACAGTTCATACAGTGCAAAATATTGTGATTCAAATGAGCAAGCTGATGTAATCTCACAACAAGAGCTGTCAGAAGACAGCGCGCTCAACTTTTCGAGTGCTTGACAGTATATCGTAAGCTATCATGGGGAAATTGTTCATATTCAATAAGGTCAAGATACAAATGAAATATAGTCATATTCTAACTGGAAGAGGACCATAATTGAAACATAATGATCGCTAATGTTTTAAAGAAGTTGGACATTAATTATAAACGATTCTGAGTTCAAGTATATTTTCCACAATCTATGAAACATTTGTAAAGACATAAAACAAACTAATAAGATTATGTTTCAAGTTTGATAGCAATAGCTTGGGTGGGATGGTTGGACGGTCTTTCAAAAATAAAATAATAAAAATTTGTGGTTTTTTGTACCAAGCTTCAAAAAAAATAATGTAGGGGTGTGCTCATTTATTAGATGATTTTTCAAAAATAAGAAAAAAACAAGAGCTGTGTTCGTGAAACACAATGCCCCCTACTGCGCCGCTTTGAAGCCATATATTTGACCTTAAAGGATGACCTTGACCTTTCACCACTCAAAATGTGCAGCTCCATGAGATACGCAGGCATGCCAAATATGGTGTTGCAATCTTCAATATTGCAAAACTTGACCTTGAAGGATGACCTTGACTTTGAACCTTCACCACTCAAAATGTGCAGCTTCATGAGATATGCATGCATGCCAAATATCGAGTTGCTATCTTCAATATTGCAAAAATTTGACATTGACCTTGAAGGATGACCTTGACTTTGACCTTTCACCACTCAAAATGTGCAGCTCCATAAGATACGCATGCATGCCAAATATCGAGTTGCTATCTTCAATATTGCAAAATTTGACCTTGAAGGATGACCTTGACCTTTCACCACTCAAAATGTGCAGCTCCATGAGATACACATGCATGCCAAATATCAAGTTATAAATCTTCAATATTGCAAAATGTGATCTTGAAGGATGACCTTGACCTTTCACCACTCAAAATGTGCAGCTCCATGAGATACACATCTATGCCAAATATCTTACTTGCTATCTTCAATATTGCAAAAGTTATCATGACCAATGTTAAAGTTTTCGGACGGATTTACAGACGCCATATTTTTATCTAGACTTTGAAGGACGACCTTGACATTTCACCACTCAAAATGTGCATCTCCATGAGATACACATGCATGCCAAATATCAAGTTGCTATCTTCAATATTGCAAAAGTTATGACCAATGTTAAAGTTTTCGGACGGACGCACAGACTGACGGACAGTTCAACTGCTATATGCCTCCCTACCGGGGGCATTAAAAGGAAAAAAACTATTTTTTATTTTTTGAAGGGGGGATTCTGGTGTGGGGGATGGTTTGGGTGGAGTCCATTGTGGTATGTCACGTAAGTGTTGTTTTGTCAAATTATGAATCAAAGCTGATCCTCAATAAAGAAGTTATGGCAATTTAAGCAAAATTTACCTATTTGACCTTGAGATTCAAGTTCACTCAAAGGTCAAATTCAACTTGCCAGGTACAGTACCTTCATAATAGAAAGAAAGTATTTGGTTTAAACATATTTATTTCTTATGGCAATTACAATAAAGACAGATCATACTCAATATAAGCAGAAAAGGATTGAAAGGAAAGAATCAAGTTCTTATATAGTTTCTCTCCGTAGGAATAATATTTACACATTGAAGTGGCAGTGTTTAAAGACTACAAATGTCATGATATATGCCAGAAGTAAGAAAACGGGATATAAACATTAAACAAATGTGAGGTTATCAAGCTAGGATGAAGGATTTTGATTATGAGTTTAAGGCAAATAAATGCAACGTCGAGTCGGGGTCGGATTGTTATGAG
This sequence comes from Dreissena rostriformis, assembly GCA_007657795.1. Classification (NCBI taxonomy): domain Eukaryota; kingdom Metazoa; phylum Mollusca; class Bivalvia; order Myida; family Dreissenidae; genus Dreissena; species Dreissena rostriformis. Next base: position 13,568 of record VMBQ01011103.1, on the reverse strand, counting down.
AAACGCTTGGATTCAATGATGTACTGTTGGACACAAAGAAAGATTGTAGAGCTATCATCATCGTTTAGGCATGTATTGCCAAAAAGAAGCGTATCAAAGTCTACAGGACTTATAATTCCCAAGATATCGTTCATTAATTTTGTCCGTATTACGCCATAATATGAACAGATGAAGAAGAAGTGAAAGTTAGACTCAATATCTCCACTGCGACAGAGTGGAGAATCAATAATATTTTTTTGCGTAAAGGTGCTCATTAAGGGAACTGGATTTGGTCCTTAATCGCGTGTGAATGACTTGAGAATGACGTTTACCTATGTTATAGTACGATGGTGTTATATTTTTTTTCTGTTAAGTTTAGATTTCAATGCATTCAACGATTCGCTATTTTTAACATCATCTGGTAAGTTCTTCCATTTTCGAGTGACTGCGGGTACAAATGAATTGTAGTAAAGGGTTGTTCTAGATTCGGAAGTGCGTAAGTCATTAGCATTGCGAAGATTATACCTAGCAACAGATCCAACACGTTGGGGTACAAGGTCGGTCAAATACTGTGGGGTAAGTGAATTTTGCATTTTGTAGAATAATGTTAATTTATGTTTGTCGCGGCGGTCCTGAAGCGGTTCCCAGTTAATTTCCTTATGCAGGTCAGTCAATGACATTAGTTTAGACGATCCACAAGCGATTCGCGCTGCTTCATTTTGAATTTTATCAAATACGTTTTTTTTCTGCTTGGGTGCAATTGTCCCATATCACATCTGAATATTCAATAAGAGTTCAAATAAACGATATGTAAATTATTACCAGGGATTTCCGATCAAGATTTAACCTTAGTTTTCGCATAATATTAATTCGATTCCATGCCTTTTCTGTTATGTATTTAATATGGATGTTCCATTTACAGTCGAATGTTTGTGGGAATCGACCTCTAGTATTTGTTTAGACATCATTGTTAAAGTACATGAATTTGGATGTTGCTTTCTGTAAAATGTTAGGGATTCAGATTTTGAGGAATTAAATAATAATAAAGAAAGTATTTGAAGTTTGAAAGCAATAGCCTTGGGCCATAATTCCGTCAAAATGCCAACCAGAGTTATGCAACTTGTCCTGTACAGTCCCCTTATGATAGTAAGCGAGTGTTCCAAGTCTGAAAGCAAAGCTATGATACTTTAGGAGTAAAATGGACCAAAACACAAACTTAAACAAATTTTCAATTTTCTAAGTATAAAAGGGGCCATAATTCTGTCAGAATGCCAGTAACTTTGCCTGCACGGTCCCCTTATGATAGTTAGTAAGTTTTACAAGCATGATAGCAATAGCTTTGATATGTAGATTTAAGAAACCATCAATGATCGAATAAAATGTACACCAAATACGCTTTACGTTTTTAAGTAGATACATGAAGGTATTTTTTACCATTTCAAGTATGCCCTTATTCAATTAGTTANGTATTCGTTTTGTCATATTATTATACGTTGTTGTTGTTATTAGTGTTGTTATTCGTTGTTTTGATTTTATAAGTGTTTGTTGGTCGACAGTGTTGCTGCTGTTGTAGCCTTTTGATTTGTTTTTGTAGTATTAAAGTGGCAATGCAAGTTAAAACTGTATTTTAAAATTGGCCGTATTTTTTAAAACGGTTAACGAAACATGTATTATACGTGGTCTAACTCAGATAATCCCGCTCATAATCGTGACTGGAGAAACAAGTTTAATAAAGAGCCATACAATGTCATTAATTACGGCATTCGTCAAATAATTATTGTTTCTACCAATAAAGTTCAATCGTAGACATTTCAATCATGCTTTCGTTACCTTTCCGTCGAACAGAAACATCAACAAGGTCAATCAATCGTTTTGCGCCGATTCTTCTTCATCCTATTTAATCAAAGTAAAGATATCATTTCCACGTGGGTGATGAATCTCATCCTTAACGGTTTCCAAACACACTCGCTATCTCAACCCTCTTCCGACAAATCTTCCGAAAGGATTGACGTGTAAATGATTGACATCCGGCTGGTAGGAGTGCGGGGACACACTCCGGATCTTCACATAATACAGACTCCTGCGGACCTCATAGACTTTGAAACACACGAACCCAAACCATGCGCGCACATCGTGTTACACGATTTACGCATGTTCAATGTTAATAACCACATCTGGATTGGACGTCAAATTGAGGCATATCTACGGAATCCGAATAGTGCCATCTTTAATTTCGCCCTTCTTTCGCCAAGGGCGACACACGTCACACGAAGCGACACACGATATTTTGCGCGACACACGAAGCGATGCACGACATTTTGCGCGACACACGAAGCGACTCCCGAGAATTTACCACGAAATATCGCCCTTGTGTAGGTAGCCCAACAGGCGATATATCGTGGTAAATATCGCGTGTCGCTTCGTGTATCGAGCAAAATATCGTGCGTCGCTTCGTGTTTCGCGCAAAATATCGTGTGTCGTATTGAGTATCTCGCAAAATATCATGTCTCGCGTTCAAAGGGCGATGTCAACATTGTATTCTCTCCTTCCTAACCCAACATATTAATATCACCGTGTATCGCTTCGTGTGTCGTGTGTCGCCCTTGATGAAAGAAGGGCGAGATTATACATGGCACTATCCGTGTTAACGCCGTTATAAATAATATTTATATACGACGTTAATGTACGCGAAAGTTAATTATAACGTTTGCGCCAAATACTTTGACGTTTGACGCTGACGTCATTTATTGTTATTGTCTATTTAGGAAAATAAACGTTAAGATTGAAATTGTTTTTAAGAGCGCCTTAGCGAGTATGGAAGGATATATGTTGGTAAATATATTGTTGGTATTTATATTGTATATGAATTTCTGTATGTATTATTATTACGTGAGCGCGATTATTTGAATTATTTTATTTGCATAACATTTTAAATATTTTGTTTGATTGACTGTTTACATTATATATGTATTATATTTGTTTTAGAGAATCGTCATGAATAAATGTATGGACGCATATCTCGTTTTCCTGATATGAAAGGCGGAACTCTTAACAATTNATACGCGTTACGTTTTTAAGTAGATGGATACATGAAGGTAATTTTTACCATTTCAAGTATGCCCTTATTCAATTAGTTACCATGTTTTGCTTGCCAATATACTTTGAAAACTTTGAATTATATTTATTATTCAATATGAACAACAGGAAAATGCACATTCGTAACATTTGAACTTTATATTAGAAAATACATAATGAGCCTCGCTCTGTGAAAAGGAGGTCAAATGCATGTGCGTACAGATTCGTCCCAGATTAGCCTGTGGAGTCCGCACAGTTCAAACAGGGACGACACTTTCCGCTTTTATGATATTTTTCGTTTAACGAAAGTCTTTTCTAAGCAAAAATCGAGTTTATGCGGAAAGTGTCGTCCCTAATTAGCCTGTTCGGACAGCACATGCTTATCTGGGTAGACACTTTACGCACATGTACATTAAACCCCCTTTTCACAGATGGAGTCTCAAGTATTTTATTACCCGGGGTATCATCATTCCAACGTTCTAATATAGATTCATTAAATAAATATATAATGACTGTCGTTTTAAACGTACGCGGTAAGAACTATACTGCTATTTTTTTAATAGTATATTATACATATATCTTATAACATAAAGCAAATTATGCTGGCGCCTGATGACGAAGATATGATATCTTCAGTAAGACGCGCAAGAACGACAGCGTCATCGCGGTCAAAGTTAAGAAGTGCCAGGGCGAAACGCTTGCTTGCAGAACACAAGCTGAGAACGCTACGGGAGAAACACAGACTCGAACATGAACAGCGTGTACTTGAGCACAAACGCCAGTTGCTTGAGCATGAGAGCGAGGTAGGGAGCGCGGATCGAGGAGGCAATCTGGGAAGAAGAAACAGAGGAAGGAACAACAGCCATCGGCGATGTGATGGTGCGGTCCAGTGGAGCTGACCGGATGTCCGTCGATGTGACGGGGCGGTCCATTAAAGCAAACAAGATGTCTGGCGATGTGATTGTGCGGTCCAATGGAGCAGACCGGATGTCCGGCGATGTGACGGTGCGGTCCGGTGGAGCACACCGGATGTCCGGCGATTTGGCGATGCGGTCCAGTGGAGTAGACCGGATGTCTGGCGATGTGACGGTGCGGTCTGGTGGAGCACACCGGATGTCCGGCGATTTGACGATGCGGTCCAGTGGAGGAGACCAGAAGTCCGGCGATTTGACGGTGTGGTCCGGTGGAGCAGATCGGTTATCCAGCGATTTGGCGATGCGGTACAGTAGGGGAGACCGGAAGTCCGGCTATGTGACGGTGCGGTCCAGAGGAGACGTTCCAGAAGTGGTGCACCATGGACAAAACATTTTACCTGACGATGTTTGTGACATTCGAGAAGGTAGTGATATTAGCAGGCCTTATTATGTGACTCATAATGTTACCTCCGAAATCGTGATGTTCCGATGATGGCAGCAGAAGCCAGGTCAGGTAAAACAGAACGTATGTTGTATATTGATTCAGCATTCCATAGACTAGCCAGTACATTGCAAGAGGGTTTCAATTTGCCTAAATCCGAAATATTGACATTTAGCGGAAAGGCAATTGATTATTGTAAGTTCATCAGGAACTTTGAGACTAACATCGAGTCTAAGATTAATGATGATAGACTTAGGTTAAGCTATCTGGTTCAATATTGTACAGGAGATGCTAGGAAATGTATAGAAGATTGTGTGTTGTTAGAATCTAGCGAGGGTTACTGGAAAGCCCGAAGTATCTTGCAAAACCGTTATGGCAAGCCGCATGTAATTGCTAGATCTTACATTGATAAATTAGTATCTGGTCCACAAATTAAGGCTACAGATTTTGAAGGTCTTTCACATATGTCTTTAGAGATGCTAAAATGCGAGATAACTTTATCTCAGCTAGGTTTCGTTTCGGATGTTGATAACTCTGAAAACTTGAGAAAAATTGTAAAACGTTTGCCAATTCATTTAAGAACAAAATGGGTAGACGAAGCACATGACATTTTTGAATCTGATCGAGAACCATGTTTCTCAGACTTAGTTAGGTTTGTTGACAAACGATCTCATGTTGCAAGCTCTATGTATGGCACTGATCTTGCTACGGACAATTTCATTTTCAAGTCCGATAAAACAAAACCCACGCATGACGCTTATGTTAAAAGCAAAGTGACCACTTTGACCACTAACACTCACAAACAAAACAGTCAGTATGATCGTAAATGTTTGTGCTGTTCTGGATCTTGCACAGATTTATTTTCATGCAAGTCCTTTCAGTCCATGAATTTGGCGAACAGGAGAAAATGCGTTCGTAAATCCAAACTGTGTTTTAACTGCTTAAAAGGCAATCATTTGTCCAATAATTGCAGAAAACCCAAAGAATGCTCGGTACCCGACTGCTCTCAAAAGCACCACACAATGTTATATTGTTGGGTAAAATCCGATTTTGACTATACGGTAACACAGACGTCACTTAACTGTGCTTGTTAGAGACCGCGATCTAGGGCTCCATAGAATTTTACAATCGTTAAAAACTAGGGCTCCATAGAATTTTACAATCGTTAAAAACTAGGGTTCTTATGTATGTATTTTTTTAAGGACTCATGACTTGCGGTTATCGAACCCTTGACTAAATGATAGTAATAAAAATGTATGTATTTCGTGTAACTTATGTAAATTGTATAACAATTTAAACATTGACACATTAAATTGATAATACTTGTTCAAGTCACTCTAAAATTGATCGAATCGTTATATACAATTGTGGTATTAAAGACTATTTATTTTTTATCATCTGATATAGAATGTCGAATGTATACACATGAACTTTCTTTCAACAATGACATTGTTTGTTACAGTTCTGTTTGTTGTCCAACTGTTACAATTGACATAAAATATGCATTAATGAGTCAATATGTATCATTAATGTTATTAATGATAAACTTAAAGTATATAATACTCACCTATCTGGTTCTAATGCTTTAGGCAGAATGTATATATATATGTGTTCCAATAAGTATGGCTAATTGAAGTTTACTGCTTTAGGCAGAATGTATATATATGATAATTTGTTCCAATTAGAATGGCTAATTGAAGTTTACTGCTTTAGGCAGAATGTATATATATATATATATATATATATATGTGTTTCAATTAGCATGGCTAATTGAAGTTTACTGCTT